>JAWPHD010004709.1:0-180651 GCA_037043455.1 Cyrtodaria siliqua
CGGTATACTGACCTATGTTAAATATAGTATTGGGGCAGTATACTGAACAATGTTAAATATAGTATTTGGGCGGTATACTGACCAATGTTAAATATAGTACTTGGTATAGTACTTGGGTGGTATACTGAACAATGTTAAATATAGTATTGGGGCGGTATACTGACCAATGTTAAATATAGTACTGGGGCAGTATACTGACCTATGTTAAATATAGTATTGGGGCGGTATACTGACCAATATTAAATATAGTATTGGGGCGGTATACTGACCAATGTTAAATATAGTATTGGTGCGGTATACTGACCAATGTTAAATATAGTATTGGGGCGGTATACTGACCAATGTTAAATATAGTACTGGGGCGGTATACTGACCAATGTTAAATATAGTGCTGGGGCGGTATACTGACCAATGTTAAATATAGTACTGGGGCAGTATACTGACCACTGTTAAATATAGTACTGGGGCGGTATACTGACCAATGTTAAAATATAGTACTGCGGCAGTATACTGACCAATGTTAAATATAGTATTGGGGCGGTATACTGACCAATGTTAAATATAGTATTGGGGCGGTATACTGACCAATGTTAAATATATTACTGGGGCGGTATACAGACCAATGTTAAATATAGTACTGGGGCGGTATACTGACCACTGTTAAATATAGTACTGGGGCAGTATACTGACCAATGTTAAATATAGTATTGGGGCAGTATACTGACCAATGTTGAATATAGTATTGGGGCGGTATACAGACCAATGTTGAATATAGTACTGGGGCGGTATACAGACCAATGTTAAATATAGTACTGGGGCGGTATACTGACCAATGTTAAATATAGTATTGGGGCAGTATACTGAACAATGTTAAATATAGTGCTGGGGCGGTATACTGACCAATGTTAAATATAGTGCTGGGCGGTATACTGACCAATGTTAAATATAGTATTGGGGCGGTATACTGACCAATGTTAAATACAGTATTGGGGCGGTATACTGAACAATATTAAATATAGTATTGGGGCGGTATACAGACCAATGTTAAATATAGTATTGGGGCAGTATACTGAACAATGTTAAATAGAGTGCTGGGGCGGTATACTGACCAATGTTAAATATAGCATTGGGGCAGTATACTGACCAATGTTGAATATAGTATTGGGGCGGTATACTGAACAATGTTAAATATAGTATTGGGGCGGTATACTGACCAATGTTAAATATAGTATTGGGGCGGTATACTGACCAATGTTAAATATAGTATTGGGGCGGTATACTGACCAATGTTAAATACAGTATTGGGGCGGTATACTGAACAATGTTAAATATAGTATTGGGGTGGTATACTGAACAATGTTAAATATAGTATTGGGGCGGTATACTGAACAATGTTAAATATAGTATTGGGGCGGTATACTGACCAATGTTAAATATAGTATTGGGGCAGTATACTGAACAATATTAAATATAGTATTGGGACGGTATACTGACCTATGTTAAATATAGTATTGGGGCAGTATACTGAACAATGTTAAATATAGTATTTGGGCGGTATACTGACCAATGTTAAATATAGTACTTGGGTGGTATACTGAACAATGTTAAATATAGTATTGGGGCGGTATACTGACCAATGTTAAATATAGTACTGGGGCAGTATACTGACCTATGTTAAATATAGTATTGGGGCGATATACTTACCAATGTTAAATATAGTATTGGGGCGGTATACTGACCAATGTTATATATAGTATTGGGGCAGTATACTGAACAATGTTAAACATAATATTGGGGCGGTATACTGACCAGTGTTAAATATAGTATTGGGGCGGTATACTGACCAATGTTAAATATAGTATTGGGGCGGTATACTGACCAATGTTAAATATAGTACTGCGGCAGTATACTGACCAGTGTTATATATAGTATTGCGGCAGTATACTGACCAATGTTAAATATAGTGCTGGGGCTGTATACTGACCAATGTTAAATATAGTACTGGAGCTGTACACTGAACAATGTTAAATATAGTATTGGGGCAGTATATTGACCACTTCTAAATATGGTATTGGGGCAGTATACTGACCAATGTTAAATATAGTACTGGGGCGGTATACTGACCAATGTTAAATATAGTACTGGGGCGGTATACTGACCAATGTTAAATATAGTACTGGGGCGGTATACTGACCAATGTTAAATATAGTACTGCGGCAGTATACTGACCAATGTTAAATATAGTATTGGGGCGTTATACTGACCAATGTTAAATATAGTATTGGGGTGGTATACTGACCAATGTTAAATATAGTATTGGGGCGGTATACTGACCAATGTTAAATATAGTACTGAGGCGGTATACTGACCAATGTTAAATATAGTACTGGGGCGGTATATTGACCGATGTTAAATATAGTATTGGGGCAGTATACTGACCAATGTTAAATATAGTACTGGGGCAGTTTACTGACCAATGTTAAATATAGTATTGGGGCGGTATACTGACTTATGTTAAATACAGTATTGGTGCGGTATACTGACCAATGTTAAATATAGTATTGGGGCGGTATACTGACCAATGTTAAATATAGTACTGGGGCGGTATACTGACCAATGTTAAATATAGGACTGGGGCGGTATACTGACCAATGTTAAATATAGTACTGGGGCAGTATACTGACCACTGTTAAATATAGTACTGGGGCGGTATACTGACCAATGTTAAAATATAGTACTGCGGCAGTATACTGACCAATGTTAAATATAGTATTGGGGTGGTATACTGACCAATGTTAAATATAGTATTGGGGCGGTATACTGACCAATGTTAAATATAGTACTGGGGCGGTATACTGACTACTGTTAAATATAGTATTGGGGCGGTATACTGACCAATGTTAAATATAGTATTGGGGCGGTATACTGACCAATGTTAAAAATAATATTGGGGCGGTATACAGACCAATGTTAAATATAGTACTGGGCCGGTATACTGACCACTGTTAAATATAGTACTGGGGCAGTATACTGACCAATGTTAAATATAGTATTGGGGCAGTATACTGACCAATGTTGAATATAGTATTGGGGCGGTATACAGACCAATGTTAAATATAGTACTGGGGCGGTATACAGACCAATGTTAAATATAGTACTGGGGCGGTATACTGACCAATGTTAAATATAGTATTGGGGCAGTATACTGACCAATGTTAAATATAGTATTGGGGCGGTATACTGACCAATGTTAAATATAGTATTGGGGCAGTATACTGACCAATGTTAAATATAGTACTGGGGCGGTATACTGACCAATGTTAAATATAGTACTGGGGCAGTATACTGACCAATGTTAAATATAGTACTGGGGCGGTATATTGACCGATGTTAAATATAGTATTGGGGCGGTATACTGACCAATGTTAAATATAGTACTGGGGCAGTTTACTGACCAATGTTAAATATAGTATTGGGGCGGTATACTGACCTATGTTAAATTCAGTATTGGTGAGGTATACTGACCTATGTTAAATATAGTATTGGGGCGGTATACACTGACCAATGTTAAATATAGTACTGGGGCGGTATACTGACCAATGTTAAATATAGTACTGGGGCGGTATACTGACCAATGTTAAGTATAGTACTGGGGCAGTATACTGACCACTGTTAAATATAGTACTGGGGCAATATACTGACCAATGTTAAAATATAGTACTGCGGCAGTATACTGACCAATGTTAAATATAGTATTGGGGCGGTATACTGACCAATGTTAAATATAGTACTGGGGCGGTATACTGACCACTGTTTAATATAGTACTGAGGCAGTATACTGACCACTGTTAAATATAGTATTGGGGCGGTATACTGACCAATGTTAAATAAAGTATTGGGGCGGTATACTGACCAATGTTAAAAATAGTATTGGGGCGGTATACAGACCAATGTTAAATATAGTACTGGGGCGGTATACTGACCACTGTTAAATATAGTACTGGGACAGTATACTGACCAATGTTAAATATAGTATTGGGGCAGTATACTGACCAATGTTGAATATAGTATTGGGGCGGTATACAGACCAATGTTAAATATAGTACTGGGGCGGTATACTGACCAATGTTAAATATAGTATTGGGGCAGTATACTGACCAATGTTAAATATAGTATTGGGGCAGTATACTGACCAATGTTAAATATAGTATTGGGGCGGTATACTGACCAATGTTAAATATAGTATTGGGGCAGTATACTGACCAATGTTAAATATAGTACTGGGGCGGTATATTGACCGATGTTAAATATAGTATTGGGGCGGTATACTGACCAATGTTAAATATAGTACTGGGGCAGTTTACTAATCAATGTTAAATATAGTATTGGGGCGGTATACTGACCTATGTTAAATACAGTATTGGTGAGGTATACTGACCAATGTTAAATATAGTATTGGGGCGGTATACAATGACCAATGTTAAATATAGTACTGGGGCGGTATACTGATCAATGTTAAATATAGTACTGGGGTGGTATACTGACCAATGTTAAATATAGTACTGGGGCAGTATACTGACCACTGTTAAATATAGTACTGGGGTGGTATACTGACCAGTGTTAAAATATAGTACTGCGGCAGTATACTGACCAATATTAAATATAGTATTGGGGCGGTATACTGACCAATGTTAAATATAGTATTGGGGCGGTATACTGACCAATGTTAAATATAGTACTGGGGCGGTATACTGACCACTGTTTAATATAGTACTGAGGCAGTATACTGACCACTGTTAAATATAGTATTGGGGCGGTATACTGACCAATGTTAAATATAGTATTGGGGCGGTATACTGACCAATGTTAAAAATAGTATTGGGGCAGTATACAGACCAATGTTAAATATATTACTGGGGCGGTATACTGACCACTGTTAAATATAGTACTGGGGCAGTATACTGACCAATGTTAAATATAGCATTGGGGCAGTATACTGACCAATGTTGAATATAGTATTGGGGCGGTATACTGAACAATGTTAAATATAGTATTAAGGCGGTATACTGAACAATGTTAAATATAGTATTGGGGCGGTATACTGACCAATGTTAAATATAGTATTGGGGCGGTATACTGACCAATGTTAAATATAGTATTGGGGCGGTATACTGACCAATGTTAAATATAGTATTGGGGCGGTATACTGAACAATGTTAAATATAGTATTGGGGCGGTATACTGAACAATATTAAATATAGTATTGGGGCGGTATACAGACCAATGTTAAATATAGTATTGGGGCAGTATACTGAACAATGTTAAATATAGTGCTGGGGCGGTATACTGACCAATGTTGAATATAGTGCTGGGGTGGTATACTGACCAATGTTAAATATAGTATTGGGGCGGTATACTGACCAATGTTAAATACAGTATTGGGGCGGTATATATACCAATGTTAAATATAGTATTGGGGCGGTATACTGAACAATGTTAAATATAGTATTGGGGCGGTATACTGAACAATGTTAAATATAGTATTGGGGTGGTATACTGACCAATGTTAAATATAGTACTGGGGCAGTTTACTGACCAATGTTAAATATAGTATTGGGACGATATACTTACTAATGTTAAATACAGTATTAGTGCGGTATACTGACCAATGTTAAATATAGTATTGGGGCGGTATACTGACCAATGTTAAATATAGTACTGGGGCGGTATACTGACCAATGTTAAATATAGTACTGGGGCGGTATACTGACCAATGTTAAATATAGTACTGGGGCAGTATACTGACCACTGTTAAATATAGTACTGGGGCGGTATACTGACCAATATTAAAATATAGTACTGCGGCAGTATACTGACCAATGTTAATTATAGTATTGGGGCGGTATACTGACCAATGTTAAATATAGTACTGGGGCGGTATACTGACCACTGTTTAATATAGTACTGGGGCAGTATACTGACCAATGTTAAATATAGTATTGGGGCAGTATACTGACCAATGTTGAATATAGTATTGGGGCGGTATACAGACCAATGTTAAATATAGTACTGGGGCGGTATACAGACCAATGTTAAATATAGTACTTGGGGCGGTATACAGACCAATGTTAAATATAGTACTGGGGCGGTATACTGACCAATATTAAATATAGTATTGGGGCAGTATACTGAACAATGTTAAATATAGTGCTGGGGCGGTATACTGACCAATGTTAAATATAGTGCTGGGGCGGTATACTGACCAATGTTAAATATAGTATTGGGGCGGTATACTGACCAATGTTAAATACAGTATTGGGGCGGTATACTGAACAATATTAAATATAGTATTGGGGCGGTATACAGACCAATGTTAAATATAGTATTGGGGCAGTATACTGAACAATGTTAAATATAGTGCTGGGGCGGTATACTGACCAATGTTAAATATAGCATTGGGGCAGTATACTGACCAATGTTGAATATAGTATTGGGGCGGTATACTGAACAATGTTAAATATAGTATTGGGGCGGTATTCTGAACAATGTTAAATATAGTATTGGGGCGGTATACTGACCAATGTTCAATATAGTATTGGGGCGGTATACTGACCAATGTTAAATATAGTACTGGGGCGGTATACAGACCAATGTTAAATATAGTACTGGGGCGGTATACAGACCAATGTTAAATATAGTACTGGGGCGGTATACTGACCAATGTTAAATATAGTATTGGGGCAGTATACTGAACAATGTTAAATATAGTGCTGGGGCGGTATACTGACCAATGTTAAATATAGTGCTGGGGCGGTATACTGACCAGTATTGGGGCGGTATACTGACCAATGTTAAATACAGTATTGGGGCGGTATACTGAACAATGTTAAATATAGTATTGGGGTGGTATACTGAACAATGTTAAATATAGTATTGGGGCGGTATACTGAACAATGTTAAATATAGTATTGGGGCGGTATACTGACCAATGTTAAATATAGTATTGGGGCAGTATACTGAACAATATTAAATATAGTATTGGGGCGGTATACAGACCAATGTTAAATATAGTATTGGGGCGGTATACTGACCAATGTTAAATATAGTATTGGGGCAGTATACTGACCAATGTTAAGTATAGTACTGGGGCAGTATACTGACCACTGTTAAATATAGTACTGGGGCAATATACTGACCAATGTTAAAATATAGTACTGCGGGCAGTATACTGACCAATGTTAAATATAGTACTGGGAGGTATACTGACCAATGTTAAATATAGTATTGGGGCGGTATACTGACCAATGTTAAATATAGTACTGGGGCGGTATACTGACCACTGTTTAATATAGTACTGAGGCAGTATACTGACCACTGTTAAATATAGTATTGGGGCGGTATACTGACCAATGTTAAATAAAGTATTGGGGCGGTATACTGACCAATGTTAAAAATAGTATTGGGGCGGTATACAGACCAATGTTAAATATAGTACTGGGGCGGTATACTGACCACTGTTAAATATAGTACTGGGACAGTATACTGACCAATGTTAAATATAGTATTGGGGCAGTATACTGACCAATGTTGAATATAGTATTGGGGCGGTATACAGACCAATGTTAAATATAGTACTGGGGCGGGTATACTGACCAATGTTAAATATAGTATTGGGGCAGTATACTGACCAATGTTAAATATAGTATTGGGGCAGTATACTGACCAATGTTAAATATAGTATTGGGGCGGTATACTGACCAATGTTAAATATAGTATTGGGGCAGTATACTGACCAATGTTAAATATAGTACTGGGGCGGTATATTGACCGATGTTAAATATAGTATTGGGGCGGTATACTGACCAATGTTAAATATAGTACTGGGGCAGTTTACTGACCAATGTTAAATATAGTATTGGGGCGGTATACTGACCTATGTTAAATACAGTATTGGTGAGGTATACTGACCAATGTTAAATATAGTATTGGGGCGGTATACAATGACCAATGTTAAATATAGTACTGGGGCGGTATACTGATCAATGTTAAATATAGTACTGGGGTGGTATACTGACCAATGTTAAATATAGTACTGGGGCAGTATACTGACCACTGTTAAATATAGTACTGGGGTGGTATACTGACCAATGTTAAAATATAGTACTGCGGCAGTATACTGACAATATTAAATATAGTATTGGGGCGGTATACTGACCAATGTTAAATATAGTATTGGGGCGGTATACTGACCAATGTTAAATATAGTACTGGGGCGGTATACTGACCACTGTTTAATATAGTACTGAGGCAGTATACTGACCACTGTTAAATATAGTATTGGGGCGGTATACTGACCAATGTTAAATATAGTATTGGGGCGGTATACTGACCAATGTTAAAAATAGTATTGGGGCAGTATACAGACCAATGTTAAATATATTACTGGGGCGGTATACTGACCACTGTTAAATATAGTACTGGGGCAGTATACTGACCAATGTTAAATATAGCATTGGGGCAGTATACTGACCAATGTTGAATATAGTATTGGGGCGGTATACTGAACAATGTTAAATATAGTATTAAGGCGGTATACTGAACAATGTTAAATATAGTATTGGGGCGGTATACTGACCAATGTTAAATATAGTATTGGGGCGGTATACTGACCAATGTTAAATATAGTATTGGGGCGGTATACTGACCAATGTTAAATATAGTATTGGGGCGGTATACTGAACAATGTTAAATATAGTATTGGGGCGGTATACTGAACAATATTAAATATAGTATTGGGGCGGTATACAGACCAATGTTAAATATAGTATTGGGGCAGTATACTGAACAATGTTAAATATAGTGCTGGGGCGGTATACTGACCAATGTTGAATATAGTGCTGGGGTGGTATACTGACCAATGTTAAATATAGTATTGGGGCGGTATACTGACCAATGTTAAATACAGTATTGGGGCGGTATATATACCAATGTTAAATATAGTATTGGGGCGGTATACTGAACAATGTTAAATATAGTATTGGGGCGGTATACTGAACAATGTTAAATATAGTATTGGGGTGGTATACTGACCAATGTTAAATATAGTACTGGGGCAGTTTACTGACCAATGTTAAATATAGTATTGGGACGATATACTTACTAATGTTAAATACAGTATTAGTGCGGTATACTGACCAATGTTAAATATAGTATTGGGGCGGTATACTGACCAATGTTAAATATAGTACTGGGGCGGTATACTGACCAATGTTAAATATAGTACTGGGGCGGTATACTGACCAATGTTAAATATAGTACTGGGGCAGTATACTGACCACTGTTAAATATAGTACTGGGGCGGTATACTGACCAATATTAAAATATAGTACTGCGGCAGTATACTGACCAATGTTAATTATAGTATTGGGGCGGTATACTGACCAATGTTAAATATAGTACTGGGGCGGTATACTGACCACTGTTTAATATAGTACTGGGGCAGTATACTGACCAATGTTAAATATAGTATTGGGGCAGTATACTGACCAATGTTGAATATAGTATTGGGGCGGTATACAGACCAATGTTAAATATAGTACTGGGGCGGTATACAGACCAATGTTAAATATAGTACTGGGGCGGTATACAGACCAATGTTAAATATAGTACTGGGGCGGTATACTGACCAATATTAAATATAGTATTGGGGCAGTATACTGAACAATGTTAAATATAGTGCTGGGGCGGTATACTGACCAATGTTAAATATAGTGCTGGGGCGGTATACTGACCAATGTTAAATATAGTATTGGGGCGGTATACTGACCAATGTTAAATACAGTATTGGGGCGGTATACTGAACAATATTAAATATAGTATTGGGGCGGTATACAGACCAATGTTAAATATAGTATTGGGGCAGTATACTGAACAATGTTAAATATAGTGCTGGGGCGGTATACTGACCAATGTTAAATATAGCATTGGGGCAGTATACTGACCAATGTTGAATATAGTATTGGGGCGGTATACTGAACAATGTTAAATATAGTATTGGGGCGGTATTCTGAACAATGTTAAATATAGTATTGGGGCGGTATACTGACCAATGTTCAATATAGTATTGGGGCGGTATACTGACCAATGTTAAATATAGTACTGGGGCGGTATACAGACCAATGTTAAATATAGTACTGGGGCGGTATACAGACCAATGTTAAATATAGTACTGGGGCGGTATACTGACCAATGTTAAATATAGTATTGGGGCAGTATACTGAACAATGTTAAATATAGTGCTGGGGCGGTATACTGACCAATGTTAAATATAGTGCTGGGGCGGTATACTGACCAGTATTGGGGCGGTATACTGACCAATGTTAAATACAGTATTGGGGCGGTATACTGAACAATGTTAAATATAGTATTGGGGTGGTATACTGAACAATGTTAAATATAGTATTGGGGCGGTATACTGAACAATGTTAAATATAGTATTGGGGCGGTATACTGACCAATGTTAAATATAGTATTGGGGCAGTATACTGAACAATATTAAATATAGTATTGGGGCGGTATACAGACCAATGTTAAATATAGTATTGGGGCGGTATACTGAACAATGTTAAATATAGTATTGGGGCAGTATACTGACCAATGTTGAATATAGTATTGGGGCGGTATACTGACCAATGTTAAATATAGTATTGGGGCGGTATACTGACCAATGTTAAATATAGTATTGGGGCGGTATACTGAACAATGTTAAATATAGTATTGGGGCGGTATACTGACCAATGTTAAATATAGTATTGGGGCGGTATACTGACCAATGTTAAAAATAGTATTGGGGCGGTATACAGACCAATGTTAAATATAGTACTGGGGCGGTATACTGACCACTGTTAAATATAGTACTGGGGCAGTATACTGACCAATGTTAAATATAGTATTGGGGCAGTATACTGACCAATGTTGAATATAGTATTGGAGCGATATACATACCAATGTTAAATATAGTACTGGGGCGGTATACAGACCAATGTTAAATATAGTACTGGGGCGGTATACTGACCAATATTAAATATAGTATTGGGGCGGTATACTGACCAATGTTAAATATAGTATTGGTGCGGTATACTGACCAATGTTAAATATAGTATTGGGGCGGTATACTGACCAATGTTAAATATAGTACTGGGGCGGTATACTGACCAATGTTAAATATAGTACTGGGGCAGTATACTGACCACTGTTAAATATAGTACTGGGGCGGTATACTGACCAATGTTAAAATATAGTACTGCGGCAGTATACTGACCAATGTTAAATATAGTATTGGGGCGGTATACTGACCAATGTTAAATATAGTACTGGGGCGGTATACAGACCAATGTTAAATATATTACTGGGGCGGTATACAGACCAATGTTAAATATAGTACTGGGGCGGTATACTGACCACTGTTAAATATTGTACTGGGGCAGTATACTGACCAATGTTCAATATAGTATTGGGGCAATATACTGACCAATGTTGAATATAGTATTGGGGCGGTATACAGACCAATGTTAAATATAGTACTGGGGCGGTATACAGACCAATGTTAAATATAGTACTGGGGCGGTATACAGACCAATGTTAAATATAGTACTGGGGCGGTATACTGACCAATGTTAAATATAGTATTGGGGCAGTATACTGAACAATGTTAAATATAGTGCTGGGGCGGTATACAGACCAATGTTAAATATAGTGCTGGGGCGGTATACTGACCAATGTTAAATATAGTATTGGGGCGGTATACTGACCAATGTTAAATACAGTATTGGGGCGGTATACTGAACAATATTAAATATAGTATTGGGGCGGTATACAGACCAATGTTAAATATAGTATTGGGGCAGTATACTGATCAATGTTAAATATAGTGCTGGGGCGGTATACTGACCAATGTTAAATATAGCATTGGGGCAGTATACTGACCAATGTTGAATATAGTATTGGGGCGGTATACTGAACAATGTTAAATATTGTATTGGGGCGGTATTCTGAACAATGTTAAATATAGTATTGGGGCGGTATACTGACCAATGTTAAATATAGTATTGGGGCGGTATACTGACCAATGTTAAATATAGTACTGGGGCGGTATACAGACCAATGTTAAATATAGTACTGGGGCGGTATACAGACCAATGTTAAATATAGTACTGGGGCGGTATACTGACCAATGTTAAATATAGTATTGGGGCAGTATACTGAACAATGTTAAATATAGTGCTGGGGCGGTATACTGACCAATGTTAAATATAGTGCTGGGGCGGTATACTGACCAGTATTGGGGCGGTATACTGCCAATACTATAATTTAACATTGTTCAGTATACCACCCCAATACTATATTTAACATTGTTGAAATATAGTATTGGGCGGTATACTGAACAATGTTAAATATAGTATTGGGCGGTATACTGACCAATGTTAAATGATAGTATTGGGGCAGTATACCTGAACAATGTTAAATATAGTATTGGGGCGGTATACAGACCAATGTTAAATATAGTATTGGGGCAGTATACTGAACAATGTTGAAATCTAGATACTGGGCATTGAAGAGTATACTGACCAATGTTAAATATAGTAATGGGCGGCGTATACTGACCAATGTTAAATAATAGTACTGGGGCGGTATACTGAGCCAATGTTAAATATAGTACTGGGCGGTATACTGACCAATGTAAATATAGTACAGGGGCCGTATACTGACCAATGTTAAATATAGTACTGGGGCAGGTATACTGACCACTGTTAAATATAGTACTGGGGGTTATACTGACAATGTATAAAATATAGTACTGCGGCAGGTATACTGACCAGTTAATTATAGTATTGGGGCGGTATACTGACCAATGTTAAATCATAGTACTGGGCGGTATACTGACTACTGTTAAATATAGTACTGGGGCGGTATATTGACCGATGTTAAGAAATAGTATGGAGGCAGTATATACCTGACCATGTTTAAAAATAGTATTGGGCGGTATCAGACCAATGTTAAATTTAGTACTGGGGCGGTATACTGACCACTGTTAAATATAGTACTGGGGCACGTATACTGTCCAATGTTTAATATAGTATTGGGGCAGTATCTGACCAATGTTGAATATAGTATTGGGGCGATATACAGACCAGATGTTAAATATAGTACTGGGCGTATAACTCGACCAATGTTAAATATAGTACTGGGGCGGGTATAACTGACCAATATTAAAATATAGTATTGGGGCGGTATATTGACCAATGTTAAATATAGTATTGGTGCGGTATACTGACCAATGTTAAATATAGTATGGGGCGGTATACTGACCAATGTTAAATATAGTACTGGGGCGGTATACTGACCAATGTTAAATATAGTACTGGGGCAGGTATACTGACCAATGTTAAATATAGTCTGGGGCAGTATACTGACTCCTGTTAAATATAGTACTGGGCGGATACTGACCAATGTTAAAATATAGTACTGCGGCAGTATACTGACCAATGTTAAATATAGTATTGGGGCGGTATACTGACCAATGTTAAATAAGTATTGGGGCGGTATACAGACCAATGTTAAATATAGTACTGCGGCGGTATATACTGACCACTGTTAAATATAGTACTGGGGCAGTATAACTGACCAATGTTAAATATAGTATTGGAGGCAGTATACTGACAATGTTGAATATAGTATTGGGGCGGTATACAGACCAATGTTAAATATAGTACTGGGGCGGTATACAGACCAATGTTAAATATAGTACTGGGGGCGGTATACAGACCAATGTTAAATATAGTACTGGGCGGTATACTGACCAATGTTAAATATAGTATTGGGGCAGTATACTGAACAATGTTAAAATATAGTGCTGGGGCGTATACTGACCAATGTTAAATATAGTGCTGGGGCGGTATACTGACCAATGTTAAATATAGTATTGGGGCGGTATACTGACCAATGTTAAATACAGTATTGGGCGGTATACTGAACAATATTAATATAGTATTGGGGCGGTATACAGACCAATGTTAAATATAGTATTGGGCAGTATACTGAACAATGTTAAATATAGTGCTGGGGCGGTATACTGACCAATGTTAAATATAGCATTGGGGCAGTATACTGATCCAATGTTGAATATAGTATTGGGGCGGTATAACTGAACAATGTTAAATATAGTATTGGGGCGGTATTCTGAACAATGTTAAATATAGGTATTGGGGCGGTATACTGACCAATGTTAAATATAGTATTGGGGCGGTATACCTGACCAATGTTAAATATAGTACTGGGGCGGTATACAGACCAATGTTAAATATAGTACTGGGGCGGTATACAGACCAATGTTAAATATAGTACTGGGGCGGTATACTGACAATGTTAAAGTATTAGTATTGGGGCAGTATACTGAACAATGTTAAATATAGTGCTGGGGCGGTATACTGACGCAATGTTAAATATAGTGCTGGGGCGGGTATACTGACCAGTATTGGGGCGTTATACTGACCAATGTTAAATACAGTATTGGGGCGGTCTACTGAACAATGTTAAATATAGTATTGGGGTGGTATACTGAACAATGTTAAATATAGTATTGGGGCGGTATACTGAACAATGTTAAATATAGTATTGGGGCGGTATACTGACCAATGTTAAATATAGTATTGGGGCAGTATACTGAACAATATTAAATATAGGTATTGGGACGGTATACTGACCTATGTTAAATATAGTATTGGGCAGTATACTGAACAATGTTAAATATAGTATTGGGGCAGTATACTGACCAATGTTGAATATAGTATTGGGGCGATATACAGACCAATGTTAAATAAGTACTGGGGCGGTATACAGACCAATGTTAAATATAGTACTGGGGCAGTATACTGACCAATATTCAATATAGTATTGGGGCGGTATATACTGACCAATGTTAAATATAGTATTGGTGCGGTATAACTGACCAATGTTAAATATAGTATTGGGGCGGTATACTGACCAATGTTAAATATAGTACTGGGGCGGTATACTGACCAATGTTAAATATAGTACTGGGGCGGTATACAGACCAATGTTAAATATAGTACTGGGGCGGTATACTGACCAATGTTAAATATAGTATTGGGGCAGTATACTGACCAATGTTAAATATAGTATTGGGGCGGTATACTGACCAATGTTAAATATAGTATTGGGGCAGTATACTGACCAATGTTAAATATAGTACTGGGGCGGTATACTGACCAATGTTAAATATAGTACTGGGGCAGTATACTGACCAATGTTAAATATAGTACTGGGGCGGTATATTGACCGATGTTAAATATAGTATTGGGGCGGTATACTGACCAATGTTAAATATAGTACTGGGGCAGTTTACTGACCAATGTTAAATATAGTATTGGGGCGGTATACTGACCTATGTTAAATTCAGTATTGGTGAGGTATACTGACCTATGTTAAATATAGTATTGGGGCGGTATACACTGACCAATGTTAAATATAGTACTGGGGCGGTATACTGACCAATGTTAAATATAGTACTGGGGCAGTATACTGACCAATGTTAAATATAGTACTGGGGCAGTATACTGACCACTGTTAAATATAGTACTGGGGCGATATACTGACCAATGTTAAAATATAGTACTGCGGCAGTATACTGACCAATGTTAAATATAGTATTGGGGCGGTATACTGACCAATGTTAAATATAGTATTGGGGCGGTATACTGACCAATGTTAAATATAGTACTGGGGCGGTATACTGACCACTGTTTAATATAGTACTGAGGCAGTATACTGACCACTGTTAAATATAGTATTGGGGCGGTATACTGACCAATGTTAAATAAAGTATTGGGGCGGTATACTGACCAATGTTAAAAATAGTATTGGGGCGGTATACAGACCAATGTTAAATATAGTACTGGGGCGGTATACTGACCACTGTTAAATATAGTACTGGGACAGTATACTGACCAATGTTAAATATAGTATTGGGGCAGTATACTGACCAATGTTGAATATAGTATTGGGGCGGTATACAGACCAATGTTAAATATAGTACTGGGGCGGTATACAGACCAATGTTAAATATAGTACTGGGGCGGTATACTGACCAATGTTAAATATAGTATTGGGGCAGT
This sequence comes from Cyrtodaria siliqua, assembly GCA_037043455.1. Lineage (NCBI taxonomy): Eukaryota > Metazoa > Mollusca > Bivalvia > Adapedonta > Hiatellidae > Cyrtodaria > Cyrtodaria siliqua. Next base: position 16,194 of record JAWPHD010004709.1, read on the forward strand.
ATACTGACCAATGTTAAATATAGTATTGGTGCGGTATACTGACCAATGTTAAATATAGTATTGGGGCAGTATACTGACCAATGTTAAATATAGTACTGGGGCGGTATACTGACCAAAGTTAAATATAGTACTGGGGCAGTATACTGACCAATGTTAAATATAGTATTGGGGCGGTATTCTGACCACTGTTAAATATAGTACTGGGGCGGTATACTGACCAATGTTAAAATATAGTACTGCGGCAGTATACTGACCAATGTTAAATATAGTATTGGGGCGGTTAACTGACCAATGTTAAATATAGTATTGGGGCGGTATACTGACCAATGTTAAATATATTACTGGGGCGGTATACAGACCAATGTTAAATATAGTACTGGGGCGGTATACTGACCACTGTTAAATATAGTACTGGGGCAGTATACTGACCAATGTTAAATATAGTATTGGGGCAGTATACTGACCAATGTTGAATATAGTATTGGGGCGGTATACAGACCAATGTTAAATATAGTACTGGGGCGGTATACAGACCAATGTTAAATATAGTACTGGGGCGGTATACAGACCAATGTTAAATATAGTACTGGGGCGGTATACTGACCAATGTTAAATATAGTATTGGGGCAGTATACTGAACAATGTTAAATATAGTGCTGGGGCGGTATACTGACCAATGTTAAATATAGTGCTGGGGCGGTATACTGACCAATGTTAAATATAGTATTGGGGCGGTATACTGACCAATGTTAAATACAGTATTGGGGCGGTATACTGAACAATATTAAATATAGTATTGGGGCGGTATACAGACCAATGTTAAATATAGTATTGGGGCAGTATACTGAACAATGTTAAATATAGTGCTGGGGCGGTATACTGACCAATGTTAAATATAGTATTGGGGCGGTATACTGAACAATGTTAAATATAGTATTGGGGCGGTATACTGAACAATGTTAAATATAGTATTGGGGCGGTATACTGACCAATGTTAAATATAGTATTGGGGCGGTATACTGACCAATGTTAAATATAGTATTGGGGCGGTATACTGACCAATGTTAAATACAGTATTGGGGCGGTATACTGAACAATGTTAAATATAGTATTGGGGTGGTATACTGAACAATGTTAAATATAGTATTGGGGCGGTATACTGAACAATGTTAAATATAGTATTGGGGCGGTATACTGACCAATGTTAAATATAGTATTGGGGCAGTATACTGAACAATATTAAATATAGTATTGGGACGGTATACTGACCTATGTTAAATATAGTATTGGGGCAGTATACTGAACAATGTTAAATATAGTATTTGGGCGGTATACTGACCAATGTTAAATATAGTACTTGGGTGGTATACTGAACGATGTTAAATATAGTATTGGGGCGGTATACTGACCAATGTTAAATATAGTACTGGGGCAGTATACTGACCTATGTTAAATATAGTATTGGGGCGATATACTTACCAATGTTAAATATAGTATTGGGGCGGTATACTGACCAATGTTATATATAGTATTGGGGCAGTATACTGAACAATGTTAAACATAATATTGGGGCGGTATACTGACCAGTGTTAAATATAGTATTGGGGCGGTATACTGACCAATGTTAAATATAGTATTGGAGCGGTATACTGACCAATGTTAAATATAGTATTGGGGCGGTATACTGACCAGTGTTAAATATAGTAGTGGGGCGGTATACTGACCAATGTTAAATATCGTATTGGGGCAGTAAACTGAACAACCCGTATAATACAACAAACAAAACAAGTTGCTTTACACCTTTCAAATAATTATTATAATATTAATGATTCCCAAATATGCAAATGATCTAGAAACAACTAATTGTTCCAGCTCACCTTACATGTGCCATGTGTTGGCGTTTGAGTATTTTCCCTTTATTTAATGATATCTTTAAATTATGTTATCTTTCATCATTTATATAAATACCCATAATTCTTATATTCTATTTATAGATACAGTTAATATATCAATACTTCATTTCATACCTGTAAATATGTAGTCTAGGTAATGGTTGACGGTTTAGAATGTTTTTTTGTGTTTTTTATGTTGTTGTTGTTGTTTTAATTTGCTACTATTTTTTGATTATCCATTTTTTCCCTTCGAAGCTGCCAGATTTACCATTAATTATTCACGTTCATAATAAATTATTCGTCCAGAGGTGACTCATTTTGTGCTTGCATAATGTACTTACAATAAGTGCTTGCATAATGTACTTACAGTATGTGTTTGCATAATGTACTTACAGTATGTGCTTGCATAATGTACTTACAGTATGTGCTTGCATAATGTACTTACAGTATGTGCAGTACATGCTTGCATAATGTACTTACAATAAGTGCTTGCATAATGTACTTACAGTATGTGTTTGCATAATGTACTTACAGTATGTGCTTGCATAATGTACTTACAGTATGTGCTTGCATAATGTACTTACAGTATGTGCAGTACATGCTTGCATAATGTACTTACAGTATGTGTTTGCATAATGTACTTACAGTATGTGCTTGCATAATGTACTTACAGTATGTGCTTGCATAATGTACTTACAGTATGTGCAGTACATGCTTGCATAATGTACTTACTGTACATGCTTGGATAATGTACTTACAGTATGTGCTTGCATAATGTACTTAAAATACATTCTTGCATAATGTACTTGCTTGCAAATGTACTTACAGTATGTGCAGTACGTGCTTGCATAATGTACTTACTGTATGTGCTTGCATAATATACTTACAGTACGTGCTTGCATAATGTACTTACAGTATGTGCTTGCATAATGTACTTACAGTATGTGCTTGTATAATGTACTTACAGTACGTGCAGTACTTGCTTGCATAATGTACTTACAGTACGTGCAGTACTTGCTTGCATAATGTACTTACGGTATGTGCTTGCATAATATACTTACAGTACGTGCTTGCATAATGTACTTAAAATACATTCTTGCATAATGTACTTCCTTGCAAATGTACTTAAAGTATGTGCAGTATGTGCTTGCATAATGTACTTACAGTATGTGCTTGCATAATGTACTTACAGTATGTGCTTGTATAATGTACTTACAGTACGTGCAGTACTTGCTTGCATAATGTACTTACTGTACGTGCTTGCATAATGTACTTACAGTATGTGCTTGCATAATGTACTTACTGTACCTGCTTGCATAATGTACTTACAGTATGTGCTTGTATAATGTACTTACAGTATGTTCTTGCATAATGTACTTACAGTACGTGCTTGCATAATGTACTTACGGTATGTGCTTGCATAATGTACTTACGGTATATGCTTGCATAATGTACTTACAGTATATATAGGCGTAGCTCTGCGTAGGCCCTGTAGGCCCGGGCCTACAACTAATTTTCAGAAATAGAAAAATTAAAACTTCCAAAAATGCAATAAAAATTGTGGGTGGGGGTGGGGGGTGGATATATCTCAACGTGTTTTGTACAGAAAGGGGCTACAACTACTTGTCATGTAGTAGACCTTTTAAAATCAATGTATACTTCATTACACGAAATTCATTAATTTTAAGAGATTGCAACGTTTAAAGCCTTAGTTTGCTCTCCTGCTTGAGCCAATATGATGGGACCAGTCATTTATATAGAGTTTATTTCTGAATTGGTAATAGGTGATATCGCTGATTCGAATAGGTGATATCACTCATTCTGAATGAAAAGGTGATATCACCTATTGAATGGTGGTCGATCTAATTATATTCTACGTCGTTTATCATTTCCTGTTTTGCTGTCTATATAATAAGGGGGGAAAAAACGGGGTACTTTTTATTTTTGCTCAGTATATAATTTCCGCTAAATGTTTGATATATATACTGAAAAGAAAAAGAAACGCTTAATGGGTATTTCCGGTATATATTGCTACTACTAACCGAATGGTAAAGGGCGACAGTAGGCCTGTCCTTTCGGAAAGAAGGTGTAAACAGCACCAAACACATAAATGGTTACCACTTTAAAGTTTCATTATCGACAGTCGAGCAGGTGAGCAAACTTAGGTTTTAAACGTTGCAATTTCTTAACATTAAACACAATATTGAAATTGCTTGACTTTTTCAAGCGAAATGTTCAACATTTATGAATTTCATGTAGCAAAGTATACCTTGATTAAAAGGTCTCCAACATGACAGAGGTGTCCTTTCTGTAATTAGTTGTAGCCCCTTTTTGTACAAAACACGTCGAGATATATCTGGAATATTACGTGGAATTATGTGTATTTAATATTGTAGCATGGTCACCTAAATTCCCTTTGTAATAGCACAGGTGTAAATTGTTTAACTGAAAATAACACCTGTCAGAATAAATGGTGTACTACAACTACCAGTTATTGGAAGTTAGAGTATGGCAGGGAGCTGAAATGGACATGCTACAAAACATATAGAGTATAGTTTCATCACGTTGGTTAATTTAAACACCTCGATGGGCTACGCCCATTTCGATGTTCAAATCAACCAACTGAACTCAATGAGCCTATACTCTATCTATTACGTATCTGGGATGATAATCATATAAAGCCCTGGTAGTGGTCATACTACACCAATTCATTTGCCATAGGCCTACCTTAATAGCTCTAAGCTTTGTACTGAGTTCCCTAATATAGGAAGCTATATTTTTTATTACTTGTTTTGAAAGACCTATCTTAGTTTTATCAAAAAAACATACAGAAGCCATACGTTGAGTATGTTTTGAAAAAGCTGTTTGGGTCGGATGGTGCTGACCCACCTACTTGCATGTAGAAACATGAGGAAAATGTAAAATATACTTCTTTCTTTGATTATGCAACACATTATGAATACATAGCACAAATGTATGATTTAACCTTTATAAGTACTCTTCAAAAGTTGAATTTTAATTTTTTAGCAAGATATTTTGGTTTGTTTACCTTGAAAACCAATCAAAATTAAGAGATTCTGTGTAATTGCTCCCAATTTACCCTAGAACTTTATCCCTGTCTGCTGATTGGTTGGTAATTGGTGTAGTCTGATCTAGTATAGACAATTTTTTGATTATGCGTTTCTTTTTCCTTTCAGTATACAATATGCTGCTGTTAATCGAATGGTACACTTTTCCTTTCGGAAAAAAGTCTATAAAACCATACATAACACACTACCTTCAAAGTTTTGTTATTGATAGATTACGCGTTTGGCTCAAGCAGGTGAGCAAGCTTAGGGTATAAAAATGTGCAGTCGCTTTACATTAAACTTTTTATTCAGTACTGAAATGGCTGAAATTTTCAACTTTTATGAACTTTAGCATCTCTGTTTATTACTCCAGTATATTTTTTACTTTAAAACTGCTTTTTTGCATATCTAATTAAATAAACATTTTCTTCTTATTCTCCCAAAAGATTAAATATATTATTTTCCACAATTAATATTAATGATAAACATAATGCAAGTTATGTAGCTTTACACAAATCAAAATGATCGTGTGTCCCTTTAAAATAGGTGTCCCTTTAAAATATGTGTCCCTTTAAAATAGTTTATACAATAAGTATCCATGCCTTTAAAGGAACACACGGCAATCTTGAGTTTTATATCAACCAGTGTGTGTGTGTGTGGGTGTGTGTGTGTGTGTGTCTAAGGATTATAGTCCGTCCGACAACGACAGGCGTCCTACCCGACGATTATAGGCACAATGGAGTCTGAACTTTTTATCTGTGTGTTTTTGTGTGTGATGTGATGATAAGTCAACTTGAAGCAGCGAACTCATTGGTTTCTTTATAGTGCTGCCACACTGGAATACAATGCCGTAGTAGACACGATACCCCACAGTCACATTAGTGCTGCCACACTGGAATACCACGCTGTAGTAGACACGATACCCCAGTCACATTAGTGCTGCCACACTGGAATACCACGCCGTAGTAGACATGATACCCCAGTCACATTAGTGCTGCCACACTGGAATACCACGCCGTAGTAGACACGATACCCCACAGTCACATTAGTGCTGCCACACTGGAATACCACGCCGTAGTAGACATGATACCCCACAGTCACATTAGTGCTGCCACACTGGAATACCACACCGTAGTAGACATGATACCCCAGTCACATTAGTGCTGCCACACTGGAATACCACGCCGTAGTAGACACGATACCCCACAGTCACATTAGTGCTGCCACACTGGAATACCACGCCGTAGTAGACATGATACCCCACAGTCACATTAGTGCTGCCACACTGGAATACCACGCCGTAGTAGACATGATACCCCACAGTCACATTAGTGCTGCCACACTGGAATACCACACCGTAGTAGACATGATACCCCAGTCACATTAGTGCTGCCACACTGGAATACCACGCCGTAGTAGACACGATACCCCACAGTCACATTAGTGCTGCCACACTGGAATACCACGCCGTAGTAGACATGATACCCCACAGTCACATTAGTGCTGCCACACTAGAATACCACGCCGTAGTAGACATGATACCCCACAGTCACATTAGTGCTGCCACACTGGAATACCACGCCGTAGTAGACATGATACCCCACAGTCACATTAGTGCTGCCACACTGGAATACCACGCCATAGTAGACATGATACCCCACAGTCACATTAGTGCTGCCACACTGGAATACCACGCTGTAGTAGACACGATACCCCAGTCACATTAGTGCTGCCACACTGGAATACCACACTGTAGTAGACACGATACCACACAGTCACATTAGTGCTGCCACACTGGAATACCACGCTGTAGTAGACATGATACCCCACAGTCACATTAGTGCTGCCACACTGGAATACCACGCCGTAGTAGACATGATACCCCACAGTCACATTAGTGCTGCCACACTGGAATACCACGCCATAGTAGACATGATACCACACAGTCACATTAGTGCTGCCACACTGGAATACCACGCCGTAGTAGACACGATACCCCAGTCACATTAGTGCTGCCACACTGGAATACCTCGCCGTAGTAGACACGATACCCCACAGTCACATTAGTGCTGCCACACTGGAATACCACGCCGTAGTAGACACGATACCCCCCAGTCACATTAGTGCTGCCACACTGGAATACCAGGCCGTAGTAGACATGATACCCCACAGTCACATTAGTGCTGCCACACTGGAATACCACGCTGTAGTAGACACGATACCCCACAGTCACATTAGTGCTGCCACACTGGAATACCACGCCGTAGTAGACACGATACCCCACAGTCACATTAGTGCTGCCACACTGGAATACCACGCCGTAGTAGATACGATACCCCACAGTCACATTAGTGCTGCCACACTGGAATACCACGCCGTAGTAGATACGATACCCCACAGTCACATTAGTGCTGCCACACTGGAATACCTCGCCGTAGTAGACACCATACCCCACAGTCACATTAGTGCTGCCACACTGGAATACCACGCCGTAGTAGACACGATACCCCACAGTCACATTAGTGCTGCCACACTGGAATACCACGCCGTAGTAGACACGATACCCCACAGTCACATTAGTGCTGCCACACTGGAATACCATGCCGTAGTTGACACGATACCCCACAGTCACATTAGTGCTGCCACACTGGAATACCATGCTGTAGTAGACACGATACCCCAGTCACATTAGTGCTGCCACACTTGAATACCACGCCGTAGTAGACACGATACCCCCCAGTCACATTAGTGCTGCCACACTGGAATACCACGCTGTAGTAGACACGATACCCCCCAGTCACATTAGTGCTGTCACACTGGAATACCAGGCCTTAGTAGACATGATACCCCACAGTCACATTAGTGCTGCCACACTGGAATACCACGCTGTAGTAGACATGATACCCCAGTCACATTAGTGCTGCCACACTGGAATACCACGCTGTAGCAGACACGATACCACAGTCACATTAGTGCTGCCACACTGGAATACCACGCCGTAGTAGACACGATACCCCAGTCACATTAGTGCTGCCACACTGGAATACCACGCTGTAGCAGACACGATACCCCAGTCACATTAGTGCTGCCACACTGGAATACCACGCCGTAGTAGACACGATACCACAGTCACATTAGTGCTGCCACACTGGAATACCAGGCCGTAGTAGACACGATACCCCCCAGTCACATTAGTGCTGCCACACTGGAATACCACGCTGTAGTAGACACGATACCCCAGTCACATTAGTGCTGCCACACTGGAATACCACGCCGTAGTAGACACGATACCCCCCAGTCACATTAGTGCTGCCACACTGGAAAACTAGGCCGTAGTAGACACGATACCCTCCAGTCACATTAGTGCTGCCACACTGGAATACCACGCCGTAGTAGACACGATACCCCCCAGTCACATTAGTGCTGCCACACTTGAATACCACGCCGTAGTAGACATGATACCCCAGTCACATTAGTGCTGCCACACTGGAATACCACGCCGTAGTAGACACGATACCCCAGTCACATTAGTGCTGCCACACTGGAATACCAGGCCGTAGTAGACACGATACCCCCCAGTCACATTAGTGCTGCCACACTGGAATACCACGCCGTAGTAGACACGATACCCCCCAGTCACATTAGTGCTGCCACACTGGAATACCACGCCGTAGTAGACACGATACCCCACAGTCACATTAGTGCTGCCACACTGGAATACCACGCTGTAGTAGACACGATACCACAGTCACATTAGTGCTGCCACACTGGAATACCACGCCGTAGTAGACACGATACCCCAGTCACATTAGTGCTGCCACACTGGAATACCATGCCGTAGTAGACACGATACCCCACAGTCACATTAGTGCTGCCACACTGGAATACCACGCTGTAGTAGACACGATACCACAGTCACATTAGTGCTGCCACACGCCGCAGTAGACATGATACCCCACAGTCACATTAGTGCTGCCACACGCCATAGTAGACATGATACCCCACAGTCACATTAGTGCTGCCACACTGGAATACCACGCCGTAGTAGACACGATACCCCACAGTCACATTAGTGCTGCCACACTGGAATACCTCGCCGTAGTAGACAGGATACCCCACAGTCACATTAGTGCTGCCACACTGGAATACCACGCCGTAGTAGACACGATACCCCACAGTCACATTAGTGCTGCCACACTGGAATACCACGCCGTAGTAGACACGATACCCCAGTCACATTAGTGCTGCCACACTGGAATACCATGCCGTAGTAGACCCGATACCCCACAGTCACATTAGTGCTGCCACACTGGATGCTGCCACACTGGAATACCACGCTGTAGTAGACACGATACCCCAGTCACATTAGTGCTGCCACACTGGAATACCACGCTGTAGCAGACACGATACCCCAGTCACATTAGTGCTGCCACACTGGAATACCACGCCGTAGTAGACACGATACCCCAGTCACATTAGTGCTGCCACACTGGAATACCACGCTGTAGCAGACACGATACCCCAGTCACATTAGTGCTGCCACACTGGAATACCACGCCGTAGTAGACACGATACCACAGTCACATTAGTGCTGCCACACTGGAATACCAGGCCATAGTAGACACGATACCCCCCAGTCACATTAGTGCTGCCACACTGGAATACCACGCTGTAGTAGACACGATACCCCCCAGTCACATTAGTGCTGCCACACTGGAATACCACGCTGTAGTAGACACGATACCCCAGTCACATTAGTGCTGCCACACTGGAATACCACGCCGTAGTAGACACGATACCCCAGTCACATTAGTGCTGCCACACTGGAATACCACGCCGTAGTAGACACGATACCTCCCAGTCACATTAGTGCTGCCACACTGGAATACCACGCCGTAGTAGACACGATACCCCCCAGTCACATTAGTGCTGCCACACTGGAATACCACGCCGTAGTAGACACGATACCCCACAGTCACATTAGTGCTGCCACACTGGAATACCACGCTGTAGTAGACACGATACCACAGTCACATTAGTGCTGCCACACGCCGTAGTAGACATGATACCCCACAGTCACATTAGTGCTGCCACACGCTGTATAGACATGATACCCCACATTCACATTAGTGCTGCCACACGCTGTAGTAGACATGATACCCCACAGTCACATTAGTGCTGCCACACGCTGTATAGACATGATACCCCACATTCACATTAGTGCTGCCACACGCTGTAGTAGACATGATACCCCACAGTCACATTAGTGCTGCCACACGCTGTAGTAGACATGATACCCCACAGTCACATTAGTGCTGCCACACTGGAATACCACGCTGTAGTAGACACGATACCACAGTCACATTAGTGCTGCCACACGCTGTAGTAGACATGATACCACAGTCACATTAGTGCTGCTACACTGGAATACCACGCCGTAGTAGACACGATACCCCCCAGTCACATTAGTGCTGCCACACTGGAATACCACGCCGTAGTAGACACGATACCCCACAGTCACATTAGTGCTGCCACACTGGAATACCACGCTGTAGTAGACACGATACCACAGTCACATTAGTGCTGCCACACGCCGCAGTAGACATGATACCCCACAGTCACATTAGTGCTGCCACACGCCATAGTAGACATGATACCCCACAGTCACATTAGTGCTGCCACACTGGAATACCACGCCGTAGTAGACACGATACCCCACAGTCACATTAGTGCTGCCACACTGGAATACCTCGCCGTAGTAGACACGATACCCCACAGTCACATTAGTGCTGCCACACTGGAATACCACGCCGTAGTAGACACGATACCCCACAGTCACATTAGTGCTGCCACACTGGAATACCACGCCGTAGTAGACACGATACCCCAGTCACATTAGTGCTGCCACACTGGAATACCATGCCGTAGTAGACCCGATACCCCACAGTCACATTAGTGCTGCCACACTGGATGCTGCCACACTGGAATACCACGCTGTAGTAGACACGATACCCCAGTCACATTAGTGCTGCCACACTGGAATACCACGCTGTAGCAGACACGATACCCCAGTCACATTAGTGCTGCCACACTGGAATACCACGCCGTAGTAGACACGATACCCCAGTCACATTAGTGCTGCCACACTGGAATACCACGCTGTAGCAGACACGATACCCCAGTCACATTAGTGCTGCCACACTGGAATACCACGCCGTAGTAGACACGATACCACAGTCACATTAGTGCTGCCACACTGGAATACCAGGCCATAGTAGACACGATACCCCCCAGTCACATTAGTGCTGCCACACTGGAATACCACGCTGTAGTAGACACGATACCCCCCAGTCACATTAGTGCTGCCACACTGGAATACCACGCTGTAGTAGACACGATACCCCAGTCACATTAGTGCTGCCACACTGGAATACCACGCCGTAGTAGACACGATACCCCAGTCACATTAGTGCTGCCACACTGGAATACCACGCCGTAGTAGACACGATACCTCCCAGTCACATTAGTGCTGCCACACTGGAATACCACGCCGTAGTAGACACGATACCCCCCAGTCACATTAGTGCTGCCACACTGGAATACCACGCCGTAGTAGACACGATACCCCACAGTCACATTAGTGCTGCCACACTGGAATACCACGCTGTAGTAGACACGATACCACAGTCACATTAGTGCTGCCACACGCCGTAGTAGACATGATACCCCACAGTCACATTAGTGCTGCCACACGCTGTATAGACATGATACCCCACATTCACATTAGTGCTGCCACACGCTGTAGTAGACATGATACCCCACAGTCACATTAGTGCTGCCACACTGGAATACCACGCTGTAGTAGACACGATACCACAGTCACATTAGTGCTGCCACACGCTGTAGTAGACATGATACCCCACAGTCACATTAGTGCTGCCACATGCTGTAGTAGACATGATACCCCACAGTCACATTAGTGCTGCTACACGCTGTAGTAGACATGATACCCCACAGTCACATTAGTGCTGCTACACGCTGTAGTAGACATGATACCCCACAGTCACATTAGTGCTGCCACATGCTGTAGTAGACATGATACCCCACAGTCACATTAGTGCTGCCACACGCTGTATAGACATGATACCCCACAGTCACATTAGTGCTGCCACACGCTGTAGTAGACATGATACCCCACAGTCACATTAGTGCTGCCACACGCTGTAGTAGACATGATACCCCACAGTCACATTAGTGCTGCCACACGCTGTAGTAGACATGATACCCCACAGTCACATTAGTGCTGCCACATGCTGTAGTAGACATGATACCCCACAGTCACATTAGTGCTGCCACACGCTGTAGTAGACATGATACCCCGACGTCACATTAGTGCTGCCACACGCTGTAGTAGACATGATACCCCACAGTCACATTAGTGCTGCCACACGCTGTAGTAGACATGATACCCCACAGTCACATTAGTGCTGCCACACTGGAATACCATGCTGTAGTAGACACGATACCACAGTCACATTAGTGCTGCCACACGCTGTAGTAGACATGATACCCCACAGTCACATTAGTGCTGCCACACGCTGTAGAAGACATGATACCCCACAGTCACATTAGTGCTGCCACACGCTGTATAGACATGATACCCCACATTCACATTAGTGCTGCCACATGCTGTAGTAGACATGATACCCCACAGTCACATTAGTGCTGCCACACGCTGTAGTAGACATGATACCCCACAGTCACATTAGTGCTGCCACATGCTGTAGTAGACATGATACCCCACAGTCACATTAGTGCTGTAGACATGATACCCCACAGTCACATTAGTGCTGCCACACACTGTAGTAGACATGATACCCCACAGTCACATTAGTGCTGCCACATGCTGTAGTAGACATGATACCCCACAGTCACATTAGTGCTGCCACACGCTGTAGTAGACATGATACCCCACAGTCACATTAGTGCTGCCACACTGGAATACCATGCTGTAGTAGACACGATACCACAGTCACATTAGTGCTGCCACACTGGAATACCAGGCCGTAGTAGACATGATACCCCACAGTCACATTAGTGCTGCCACACTGGAATACCACGCTGTAGTAGACACGATACCCCAGTCACATTAGTGCTGCCACACTGGAATACCACGCTGTAGCAGACACGATACCCCAGTCACATTCGTGCTGCCACACTGGAATACCACGCCGTAGTAGACACGATACCCCAGTCACATTAGTGCTGCCACACTGGAATACCACGCTGTAGCAGACACGATACCCCAGTCACATTAGTGCTGCCACACTGGAATACCACGCCGTAGTAGACACGATACCACAGTCACATTAGTGCTGCCACACTGGAATACCAGGCCGTAGTAGACACGATACCCCCCAGTCACATTAGTGCTGCCACACTGGAATACCACGCTGTAGTAGACACGATACCCCAGTCACATTAGTGCTGCCACACTGGAATACCACGCCGTAGTAGACACGATACCCCCCAGTCACATTAGTGCTGCCACACTGGAATACCACGCCGTAGTAGACACGATACACCCCAGTCACATTAGTGCTGCCACACTGGAATACCACGCCGTAGTAGACACGATACCCCCCAGTCACATTAGTGCTGCCACACTGGAATACCACGCCGTAGTAGACACGATACCCCCCAGTCACATTAGTGCTGCCACACTGGAATACCACGCCGTAGTAGACACGATACCGCACAGTCACATTAGTGCTGCCACACTGGAATACCACGCTGTAGTAGACACGATACCACAGTCACATTAGTGCTGCCACACTGGAATACCACGCTGTAGTAGACACGATACCACAGTCACATTAGTGCTGCCACACGCCGCAGTAGACATGATACCCCACAGTCACATTAGTGCTGCCACACGCCGTAGTAGACATGATACCCCACAGTCACATTAGTGCTGCCACACTGGAATACCACGCCGTAGTAGACACGATACCCCACAGTCACATTAGTGCTGCCACACTGGAATACCTCGCCGTAGTAGACACGATACCCCACAGTCACATTAGTGCTGCCACACTGGAATACCACGCCGTAGTAGACACGATACCCCACAGTCACATTAGTGCTGCCACACTGGAATACCACGCCGTAGTAGACACGATACCCCAGTCACATTAGTGCTGCCACACTGGAATACCATGCCGTAGTAGACCCGATACCCCACAGTCACATTAGTGCTGCCACACTGGATGCTGCCACACTGGAATACCACGCTGTAGTAGACACGATACCCCAGTCACATTAGTGCTGCCACACTGGAATACCACGCTGTAGCAGACACGATACCCCAGTCACATTAGTGCTGCCACACTGGAATACCACGCCGTAGTAGACACGATACCCCAGTCACATTAGTGCTGCCACACTGGAATACCACGCTGTAGCAGACACGATACCCCAGTCACATTAGTGCTGCCACACTGGAATACCACGCCGTAGTAGACACGATACCACAGTCACATTAGTGCTGCCACACTGGAATACCAGGCCATAGTAGACACAATACCCCCCAGTCACATTAGTGCTGCCACACTGGAATACCACGCTGTAGTAGACACGATACCCCAGTCACATTAGTGCTGCCACACTGGAATACCACGCCGTAGTAGACACGATACCCCAGTCACATTAGTGCTGCCACACTGGAATACCACGCCGTAGTAGACACAATACCCCCCAGTCACATTAGTGCTGCCACACTGGAATACCACGCCGTAGTAGACACGATACCCCCCAGTCACATTAGTGCTGCCACACTGGAATACCACGCCGTAGTAGACACGATACCCCCCAGTCACATTAGTGCTGCCACACTGGAAAACTAGGCCGTAGTAGACACGATACCCCCCAGTCACATTAGTGCTGCCACACTGGAATACCACGCCGTAGTAGACACGATACCCCCCAGTCACATTAGTGCTGCCACACTTGAATACCACGCCGTAGTAGACATGATACCCCAGTCACATTAGTGCTGCCACACTGGAATACCACGCCGTAGTAGACACGATACCCCAGTCACATTAGTGCTGCCACACTGGAATACCAGGCCGTAGTAGACACGATACCCCCCAGTCACATTAGTGCTGCCACACTGGAATACCACGCCGTAGTAGACACGATACCCCCCAGTCACATTAGTGCTGCCACACTGGAATACCACGCCGTAGTAGACACGATACCCCCCAGTCACATTAGTGCTGCCACACTGGAATACCACGCTGTAGTAGACACGATACCACAGTCACATTAGTGCTGCCACACTGGAATACCACGCTGTAGTAGACACGATATCCCAGTCACATTAGTGCTGCCACACTGGAATACCATGCCGTAGTAGACACGATACCCCACAGTCACATTAGTGCTGCCACACTGGAATACCACGCTGTAGTAGACACGATACCACAGTCACATTAGTGCTGCCACACGCTGTAGTAGACACGATACCACAGTCACATTAGTGCTGCTACACTGGAATACCACGCCGTAGTAGACACGATACCCCCCAGTCACATTAGTGCTGCCACACTGGAATACCACGCCGTAGTAGACACGATACCCCACAGTCACATTAGTGCTGCCACACTGGAATACCACACTGTAGTAGACACGATACCACAGTCACATTAGTGCTGCCACACGCCGTAGTAGACATGATACCCCACAGTCACATTAGTGCTGCCACACGCTGTAGTAGACACGATACCCCACAGTCACATTAGTGCTGCCACACGCTGTAGTAGACATGATACCCCACAGTCACATTAGTGCTGCCACACGCTGTAGTAGACATGATACCCCACAGTCACATTAGTGCTGCCACACGCTGTAGTAGACATGATACCCCACAGTCACATTAGTGCTGCCACACGCTGTAGTAGACATGATACCCCACAGTCACATTAGTGCTGCCACACGCTGTAGTAGACACGATACCCCACAGTCACATTAGTGCTGCCACACGCTGTATAGACATGATACCACAGTCACATTAGTGCTGCCACATGCTGTAGTAGACACGATACCACAGTCACATTAGTGCTGCCACACGCTGTAGTAGACACGATACCACAGTCACATTAGTGCTGCCACACGCTGTAGTAGACATGATACCCCACAGTCACATTAGTGCTGCCACACGCTGTAGTAGACACGATACCCCACAGTCACATTAGTGCTGCCACATGCTGTAGTAGACATGATACCCCACAGTCACATTAGTGCTGCCACACACTGTAGTAGACACGATACCCCACAGTCACATTAGTGCTGCCACATGCTGTAGTAGACATGATACCCCACAGTCACATTAGTGCTGCCACACGCTGTAGTAGACATGATACCCCACAGTCACATTAGTGCTGCCACATGCTGTAGTAGACATGATACCCCACAGTCACATTAGTGCTGTAGACATGATACCCCACAGTCACATTAGTGCTGCCACACGCTGTAGTAGACATGATACCCCACAGTCACATTAGTGCTGCCACATGCTGTAGTAGACATGATACCCCACAGTCACATTAGTGCTGCCACACGCTGTAGTAGACATGATACCCCACAGTCACATTAGTGCTGCCACACGCTGTAGTAGACATGATACCCCACAGTCACATTAGTGCTGCCACATGCTGTAGTAGACATGATACCCCACAGTCACATTAGTGCTGCTACACGCTGTAGTAGACATGATACCCCACAGTCACATTAGTGCTGCCACACGCTGTAGTAGACATGATACCCCACAGTCACATTAGTGCTGCCACACTGGAATACCACGCTGTAGTAGACACGATACCCCCCAGTCACATTAGTGCTGCCACACTGGAATACCAGGCCGTAGTAGACATGATACCCCACAGTCACATTAGTGCTGCCACACTGGAATACCACGCTGTAGTAGACACGATACCCCAGTCACATTAGTGCTGCCACACTGGAATACCACGCTGTAGCAGACACGATACCCCAGTCACATTCGTGCTGCCACACTGGAATACCACGCCGTAGTAGACACGATACCCCAGTCACATTAGTGCTGCCACACTGGAATACCACGCTGTAGCAGACACGATACCCCAGTCACATTAGTGCTGCCACACTGGAATACCACGCCGTAGTAGACACGATACCACAGTCACATTAGTGCTGCCACAATGGAATACCAGGCCGTAGTAGACACGATACCCCCCAGTCACATTAGTGCTGCCACACTGGAATACCACGCTGTAGTAGACACGATACCCCAGTCACATTAGTGCTGCCACACTGGAATACCACGCCGTAGTAGACACGATACCCCCCAGTCACATTAGTGCTGCCACACTGGAATACCACGCCGTAGTAGACACGATACCCCCCAGTCACATTAGTGCTGCCACACTGGAATACCACGCCGTAGTAGACACGATACCCCCCAGTCATATTAGTGCTGCCACACTGGAAAACTAGGCCGTAGTAGACACGATACCCCCCAGTCACATTAGTGCTGCCACACTGGAATACCACGCCGTAGTAGACACGATACCACAGTCACATTAGTGCTGCCACACGCTGTAGTAGACACGATACCACAGTCACATTAGTGCTGCTACACTGGAATACCACACTGTAGTAGACACGATACCACAGTCACATTAGTGCTGCCACACTGGAATACCACGCTGTAGTAGACACGATACCCCAGTCACATTAGTGCTGCCACACTGGAATACCATGCCGTAGTAGACACGATACCCCACAGTCACATTAGTGCTGCCACACTGGAATACCACGCTGTAGTAGACACGATACCACAGTCACATTAGTGCTGCCACACTGGAATACCACGCCGTAGTAGACACGATACCCCCCAGTCACATTAGTGCTGCCACACTGGAATACCACGCCGTAGTAGACACGATACCCCACAGTCACATTAGTGCTGCCACACTGGAATACCACGCTGTAGTAGACACGATACCACAGTCACATTAGTGCTGCCACACGCTGTAGTAGACACGATACCACAGTCACATTAGTGCTGCTACACTGGAATACCACGCCATAGTAGACACGATACCCCCCAGTCACATTAGTGCTGCCACACTGGAATACCATGCCGTAGTAGACACGATACCCCACAGTCACATTAGTGCTGCCACACTGGAATACCACGCTGTAGTAGACACGATACCACAGTCACATTAGTGCTGCCACACGCCGTAGTAGACATGATACCCCACAGTCACATTAGTGCTGCCACACGCCGTAGTAGACATGATACCCCACAGTCACATTAGTGCTGCCACACTGGAATACCACGCCGTAGTAGACACGATACCCCACAGTCACATTAGTGCTGCCACACTGGAATACCTCGCCGTAGTAGACACGATACCCCACAGTCACATTAGTGCTGCCACACTGGAATACCACGCCGTAGTAGACACGATACCCCAGTCACATTAGTGCTGCCACACTGGAATACCATGCCGTAGTAGACACTATACCCCACAGTCACATTAGTGCTGCCACACTGGAATACCATGCCGTAGTTGACACGATACCCCACAGTCACATTAGTGCTGCCACACTGGAATACCATGCTGTAGTAGACACGATACCCCAGTCACATTAGTGCTGCCACACTTGAATACCACGCCGTAGTAGACACGATACCCCCCAGTCACATTAGTGCTGCCACACTGGAATACCACGCTGTAGTAGACACGATACCCCCCAGTCACATTAGTGCTGCCACACTGGAATACCAGGCCGTAGTAGACATGATACCCCACAGTCACATTAGTGCTGCCACACTGGAATACCAGGCCGTAGTAGACATGATACCCCACAGTCACATTAGTGCTGCCACACTGGAATACCAGGCCGTAGTAGACATGATACCCCACAGTCACATTAGTGCTGCCACACTGGAATACCACGCTGTAGTAGACACGATACCCCAGTCACATTAGTGCTGCCACACTGGAATACCACGCTGTAGCAGACACGATACCCCAGTCACATTAGTGCTGCCACACTGGAATACCACGCCGTAGTAGACACGATACCCCAGTCACATTAGTGCTGCCACACTGGAATACCACGCTGTAGCAGACACTGCCACACTGGAATACCAGGCCGTAGTAGACACGATACCCCCCAGTCACATTAGTGCTGCCACACTGGAATACCACGCTGTAGTAGACACGATACCCCAGTCACATTAGTGCTGCCACACTGGAATACCACGCCGTAGTAGACACGATACCCCCTAGTCACATTAGTGCTGCCACACTGGAATACCACGCCGTATTAGACACGATACCCCCCAGTCACATTAGTGCTGCCACACTGGAATACCACGCCGTAGTAGACACGATACCCCCCAGTCACATTAGTGCTGCCACACTGGAAAACTAGGCCGTAGTAGACACGATACCCCCCAGTCACATTAGTGCTGCCACACTGGAATACCACGCCGTAGTAGACACGATACCCCCCAGTCACATTAGTGCTGCCACACTTGAATACCACGCCGTAGTAGACATGATACCCCAGTCACATTAGTGCTGCCACACTGGAATACCACGCCGTAGTAGACACGATACCCCAGTCACATTAGTGCTGCCACACTGGAATACCAGGCCGTAGTAGACACGATACCCCACAGTCACATTAGTGCTGCCACACTGGAATACCACGCTGTAGTAGACACGATACCACAGTCACATTAGTGCTGCCACACTGGAATACCACGCTGTAGTAGACACGATACCCCAGTCACATTAGTGCTGCCACACTGGAATACCATGCCGTAGTAGACACGATACCCCACAGTCACATTAGTGCTGCCACACTGGAATACCACGCTGTAGTAGACAAGATACCCCACAGTCACATTAGTGCTGCCACACGCTGTAGTAGACACGATACCACAGTCACATTAGTGCTGCCACACTGGAATACCACGCTGTAGTAGACACGATACCCCAGTCACATTAGTGCTGCCACACTGGAATACCATGCCGTAGTAGACACGATACCCCACAGTCACATTAGTGCTGCCACACTGGAATACCACGCTGTAGTAGACACGATACCACAGTCACATTAGTGCTGCCACACGCTGTAGTAGACACGATATCACAGTCACATTAGTGCTGCTACACTGGAATACCACGCCGTAGTAGACACGATACCCCCCAGTCACATTAGTGCTGCCACACTGGAATACCACGCCGTAGTAGACACGATACCCCACAGTCACATTAGTGCTGCCACACTGGAATACCACGCTGTAGTAGACACGATACCACAGTCACATTAGTGCTGCCACACGCCGTAGTAGACATGATACCCCACAGTCACATTAGTGCTGCCACACGCCGTAGTAGACATGATACCCCACAGTCACATTAGTGCTGCCACACGCTGTATAGACATGATACCCCACATTCACATTAGTGCTGCCACACGCTGTAGTAGACATGATACCCCACAGTCACATTAGTGCTGCCACACGCTGTATAGACATGATACCCCACAGTCACATTAGTGCTGCCACATGCTGTAGTAGACATGATACCCCACAGTCACATTAGTGCTGCTACACGCTGTAGTAGACATGATACCCCACAGTCACATTAGTGCTGTAGACATGATACCCCACAGTCACATTAGTGCTGCCACACTGGAATACCACGCTGTAGTAGACATGATACCCCACAGTCACATTAGTGCTGCCACACGCTGTAGTAGACATGATACCCCACAGTCACATTAGTGCTGCCACATGCTGTAGTAGACATGATACCCCACAGTCACATTAGTGCTGTAGACATGATACCCCACAGTCACATTAGTGCTGCCACACGCTGTAGTAGACATGATACCCCACAGTCACATTAGTGCTGCCACATGCTGTAGTAGACATGATACCCCACAGTCACATTAGTGCTGTAGACATGATACCCCACAGTCACATTAGTGCTGCTACACGCTGTAGTAGACATGATACCCCACAGTCACATTAGTGCTGTAGACATGATACCCCACAGTCACATTAGTGCTGCCACACTGGAATACCACGCCGTAGTAGACACGATACCCCCCAGTCACATTAGTGCTGCCACACTGGAATACCACGCCGTATTAGACACGATACCCCCCAGTCACATTAGTGCTGCCACACTGGAATACCACGCCGTAGTAGACACGATACCCCCCAGTCACATTAGTGCTGCCACACTGGAATACCACGCCGTAGTAGACACGATACCCCCCAGTCACATTAGTGCTGCCACACTTGAATACCACGCCGTAGTAGACATGATACCCCAGTCACATTAGTGCTGCCACACTGGAATACCACGCCGTAGTAGACACGATACCCCAGTCACATTAGTGCTGCCACACTGGAATACCAGGCCGTAGTAGACACGATACCCCACAGTCACATTAGTGCTGCCACACTGGAATACCACGCTGTAGTAGACACGATACCACAGTCACATTAGTGCTGCCACACTGGAATACCACGCTGTAGTAGACACGATACCCCAGTCACATTAGTGCTGCCACACTGGAATACCATGCCGTAGTAGACACGATACCCCACAGTCACATTAGTGCTGCCACACTGGAATACCACGCTGTAGTAGACAAGATACCCCACAGTCACATTAGTGCTGCCACACGCTGTAGTAGACACGATACCACAGTCACATTAGTGCTGCCACACTGGAATACCACGCTGTAGTAGACACGATACCCCAGTCACATTAGTGCTGCCACACTGGAATACCATGCCGTAGTAGACACGATACCCCACAGTCACATTAGTGCTGCCACACTGGAATACCACGCTGTAGTAGACACGATACCACAGTCACATTAGTGCTGCCACACGCTGTAGTAGACACGATATCACAGTCACATTAGTGCTGCTACACTGGAATACCACGCCGTAGTAGACACGATACCCCCCAGTCACATTAGTGCTGCCACACTGGAATACCACGCCGTAGTAGACACGATACCCCACAGTCACATTAGTGCTGCCACACTGGAATACCACGCTGTAGTAGACACGATACCACAGTCACATTAGTGCTGCCACACGCCGTAGTAGACATGATACCCCACAGTCACATTAGTGCTGCCACACGCCGTAGTAGACATGATACCCCACAGTCACATTAGTGCTGCCACACGCTGTATAGACATGATACCCCACATTCACATTAGTGCTGCCACACGCTGTAGTAGACATGATACCCCACAGTCACATTAGTGCTGCCACACGCTGTATAGACATGATACCCCACAGTCACATTAGTGCTGCCACATGCTGTAGTAGACATGATACCCCACAGTCACATTAGTGCTGCTACACGCTGTAGTAGACATGATACCCCACAGTCACATTAGTGCTGTAGACATGATACCCCACAGTCACATTAGTGCTGCCACACTGGAATACCACGCTGTAGTAGACATGATACCCCACAGTCACATTAGTGCTGCCACACGCTGTAGTAGACATGATACCCCACAGTCACATTAGTGCTGCCACATGCTGTAGTAGACATGATACCCCACAGTCACATTAGTGCTGTAGACATGATACCCCACAGTCACATTAGTGCTGCCACACGCTGTAGTAGACATGATACCCCACAGTCACATTAGTGCTGCCACATGCTGTAGTAGACATGATACCCCACAGTCACATTAGTGCTGTAGACATGATACCCCACAGTCACATTAGTGCTGCCACACGCTGTAGTAGACATGATACCCCACAGTCACATTAGTGCTGCCACACGCTGTAGTAGACACGATACCACAGTCACATTAGTGCTGCCACATGCTGTAGTAGACATGATACCCCACAGTCACATTAGTGCTGTAGACATGATACCCCACAGTGACATTAGTGCTGCCACACGCTGTAGTAGACATGATACCCCACAGTCACATTAGTGCTGCCACACGCTGTAGTAGACACGATACCACAGTCACATTAGTGCTGCCACACGCTGTAGTAGACATGATACCCCACAGTCACATTAGTGCTGCCACACGCTGTAGTAGACATGATACCCCACAGTCACATTAGTGCTGCCACATGCTGTAGTAGACATGATACCCCACAGTCACATTAGTGCTGCCACATGCTGTAGTAGACATGATACCCCACAGTCACATTAGTGCTGCCACACGCTGTAGTAGACATGATACCCCACAGTCACATTAGTGCTGCCACATGCTGTAGTAGACATGATACCCCACAGTCACATTAGTGCTGCCACACGCTGTAGTAGACATGATACCCCACAGTCACATTAGTGCTGCCACATGCTGTAGTAGACATGATACCCCACAGTCACATTAGTGCTGCCACACGCTGTAGTAGACATGATACCCCACAGTCACATTAGTGCTGCCACATGCTGTAGTAGACATGATACCCCACAGTCACATTAGTGCTGCCACATGCTGTAGTAGACATGATACCCCACAGTCACATTAGTGCTGCCACACGCTGTAGTAGACATGATACCCCACAGTCACATTAGTGCTGCCACATGCTGTAGTAGACATGATACCCCACAGTCACATTAGTGCTGCCACACGCTGTAGTAGACATGATACCCCACAGTCACATTAGTGCTGCCACACGCTGTATAGACATGATACCCCACAGTCACATTAGTGCTGCCACACGCTGTAGTAGACATGATACCCCACAGTCACATTAGTGCTGCCACATGCTGTAGTAGACATGATACCCCACAGTCACATTAGTGCTGCCACACGCTGTAGTAGACATGATACCCCACAGTCACATTAGTGCTGCCACATGCTGTAGTAGACATGATACCCCACAGTCACATTAGTGCTGCCACATGCTGTAGTAGACATGATACCCCACAGTCACATTAGTGCTGCCACACGCTGTAGTAGACATGATACCCCACAGTCACATTAGTGCTGCCACACGCTGTATAGACATGATACCCCACATTCACATTAGTGCTGCCACACGCTGTAGAAGACATGATACCCCACAGTCACATTAGTGCTGCCACACGCTGTAGTAGACATGATACCCCACAGTCACATTATTATATCAAACATTAAAATTAGCATCTCCATTGATTAATTCTGCATCATTTTGACTTTAAAACTGATTGCATATAATTAAATAAAAATATGAGATTTAATTTTTTTTCGTTGTTCTACCAAATGTTTAAGTATATTATTGGCGCAATATTTACGACAGTTAGAATATGCACAGACATATTAATAAACAGATAGGAAATTTCCTGTCTTAACCAATGAAGTAACCAAAATATCACGTGGCACCTTAACTTTTCCTTCTATCTTCTCTCTTAATTATTCACCGATTTTGATGAGAATACATTCAAAAGATTCAGAGTGAATAGCAAAATTGTATTATAATAATTTATGTTTATTTTCAAAATAAAAAATTGTATAATTTTTTTTTTAAAGTTTAAAATGTCATCATTTTTCGCTTTTCGCTTAAAAATCAATGTTTTGACCACAGACCTAATAACAAATAGATTGGACACTAAGAAAATTGTGTAAATTTCAAGTGGCACAGTTAGAAAATTTCACAAAATATTTCCCAACTTTAAACACACATATCATGAAGAGTTGTATAGATACAAGTTTCATTCAAGCCAAATACCATCACAAATTTAATTTTCTTTGCAATGATAGTATTTTGTTTTCTCTTACATTGAGAGCAAAAAAGGAGTTTGATGGAAACTTTGACTATGTTAAAACATTGATTTTTAAGAGAAAAGCGAAACATGATGACATTTTAAACTTTAATTTTTTTTTTATACAATTTCTTATTTTGAAAATAAACATAAATTATTATAATACCATTTTGCTATTCACTATGAATCTCTTGGATGTATTCTCATCAAAATCGGTGAATAATTGAGAGAGAAGATAGAAGGAAATGTTAAGGTGCCACGTGATATTTTGGTTACTTCATTGGTTAAGATAGGAAGTTTCCTATCTGTTTATTAATATGTCTGTGTTTTGACAAAGTCAAAGTTTCCATCAAACTTCTTTTTTTCTCTCAATGTAAGAGAAAACAAAATACTATCATTGGTAAGAAAATTAAATTTGTGATGGTATTTGGCTTGAATGAAACTTGTATCTATAAAACTCTTCACGATATGTGTGTTTAAAGTTGGGAATTATTTTGTGAAATGTTCGAACTGTGCCACATGAAATTTACACAATTTTCATAGTGTCCAATCTATTTGTTATTAGGTCTGTGGAATATGTAAAAACAACTGGCTTTGAACTATTCTAATAATTGCTATTATACAAGTCATATAGGAAAACTACCGCGAGTTTTTAACAAATAAATCACGATTGCCGTGTGTCCCTTTAATAAAATAAGATGCCTTTTCCCTTCGCTGATCCGCGCCTGCGAATGATTTGTTTTCCAATACACACGAGGACCCCCGTCTATACCTCTGTGTAATTAACCGCATCACGGCCTTTGGAACATTAGAAAAGTAGTACCAACACCAGCAGCTTGAACAATTCGCAAAAAATTAGATATTTAAACATTCTGAACGTTCTAAGACATCTTTTAAAAAATAATTAATTTGCTTCTGTTTCAAATGACGATTAAACCATTTATATTGACACTCAATTAACACCAACAGGTGCCCGTTAAAGCGCGGAAGATTATCAATTTAGGTCAACATTGTGTAAATCGTCATCACAAAGAAAATAGGAATTATGTGTGTGTGTAATATATGAAAGTATCCGATTCAAAAATCGGCTGTAATATTTGTGTAGATCTGTTGGACTTAACTTGATCGGGCTGTTATAGGATTTTCTCGCCATGGACCACACGGGCCACATGGGTAAATCGCGCGGAATGGATCCGAGATATATGGGGTATGTATCAAATTGTTCCAAATATATTCCTTCTTCAGCAACCTGGCTCGCCATTTTGGCGAAGTGTGCACCTTACGATATGTGGAGGGTTCCCCCGAAATTTTGCACGATTTAAACGGTGATCCTTTAAATTGAAGGGGTACAAGTAAAGATTATAAATGCCATTGTCAAATTCTGTTGAGAAAATGGTGTAAATGATTAGGACGGCATGTGAAATAAGGTCATACTTTTGCATGTGGGTCACGGTATGTTCTATGTTTGGGCGCCGTTCAGTCTGGCCCGACAATCATTCTCTGAGGTCACGTGATTTGAAATGTACACCTTTAAAGTGTCACTCTACTGTATATAACGTTGAATGTAGTAGATCATGTATGGATTTAAAAATAGCAAAGTTTAACAATTCCACAGTGAGCAAGGAGTTCAAACTATTAAAAAAAGGTGTTGTCTAACCTGTAAATTGAACCTTATTTATTTCACTTCCTTTTAATCATAATTAGTAGACAATGACTAACTTTGGCTTTTAAAATACTTATTAATTTTAAATTACTTAATAACTGCCTTAACCCTTACCCTGCTAAGGGCGACTATAATACATCCATTAGAAATCCAGATCAGCCTGCAAGTAACTTGCATGCTGATCATATTTACAATTTCCATCTGCTAATCCACAGGAACTGGTCACTTTTAATTTTTGCCTTCTATTATTATAATTGTCTATAAAGGACTTTAATGGGAAATTTTGGAAAATGCTGGTGTTCTTTTTCAGAGGTCAAGCAGACGTTCGAAACAATCTCAGTTACATGCACACTATATACTAACATGTGCAGAAATAAATTATCTATCCAACAATACCTTTCTTCCTACGATCCCTTGTAAATTCGCTGAGATATCCGAGTTCAAAGTCACCAAAGTGCAATTTCAGGCTACTCGTCGTTTGTTTATGTCCCCTATGTAAACAAATAAAATTTACCGAAAATCAGGTGTCCGTTAATTCCGTTAATTTCGGCGCAGTATTCCAGCTTCAAATCACAACCAATTCACTAAAGTAAAGCATCGATACGTAAATAAATCCATATTTTATCAGTTTGCATAGTCCGTATCACGAGAAAGTCACACAACAACGAGTATTTCGCCACTTGTTATCGGCACTAGCAGACTTTACAAATGAAACCGCCATTTTCAAATGAATTACGGGGCCGAATAACGTCATAATGCGAACCTAACAGCTATGGTAAAAAAAAATACTTTTTAAAATTATTCTTGAATATATTATTAAATACGCTTGTGCTTATCCATAACACTATTATTGATTATAATAGTGTTATGGATAAGCACTAACGTATTTTCTAATATATTCAAGAATAATATTAAAAAGTAAAAATACTTACCATAGCTGTTGGATTCGCATTATGACGTCATTCGGCCCCGTAATTCATTTGAAAATGGCGGTTTCATTTGTAAAGTCTGCTAGTGCCGATAACAAGTGGCGAAATACTCGTTGTTGTGTGACTTTCTCGTGATACCGACTATGCAAACTGATAAAATATGGATTTATTTACGTATCGATGCTTTACTTTAGTGAATTGGTTGTGATTTGAAGCTGGAATACTGCGCCGAAATTAACGGAATTAACGGACACCTGATTTTCGGTAAATTTCATTTGTTTACATAGGGGACATAAACAAACGACGAGTAGCCTGAAATTGCACTTTGGTGACTTTGAACTCGGATATCTCAGCGAATTTACAAGGGATCGTAGGAAGAAAGGTATTGTTGGATAGGAAATTTATTTCTGCACATGTTAGTATATAGTGTGCATGTAACTGAGATTGTTTCGAACGTCTGCTTGACCTCTGAAAAAGAACACCAGCATTTTCCAAAATTTCCCATTAAAGTCCTTTATAGACAATTATAATAATAGAAGGCAAAAATTAAAAGTGACCAGTTCCTGTGTGCTAATCAGTCATTTCCCCTAAAACACCCCTTTGTCACATAAATGGAATGGTCTCAATTCAATGAAAGGACAGTCCATTATATATATGTAGGGGGTTAAGTTCCAACCATTCAACTGTCATATCAATAGGCCATCAGCCGACTGTCCGAAATAAGGCAGAGTTTTGTACACTAAGGCCTAAAAAAAAAATGTGTGTGGTTCGGGTCACCCGACCCTACCTACGAATACCCGCCGACCCTGACGTTTTTTTGGTCCATTTCGATTTTTTTTTTTTTTTTAAGGATTTTTTTTTTTATGAACGCAAATTTCATAAAAAAAACAATCCTTTAAAAAAAAAAAAAAAAAAAAAAATCCGACCTACCCTACCTACCAATTTTGAACATGTTACCAGAACCACACTATATTTTTTTTTAGGTCTTATGCAAAATTCTGCAACAAGGCAAAATCTGTTACAAGTCAAAAGTTTATTTGTTTCTTTTAAACTATCATGCTGAATGAGAATGCATAATTTTCCGTTGCAGAGATGTTGAGATTTTATTTTCAGTAGTTGATAAAATGTGTGTTACTCTGTTTTTATCATTAGGTTCTATAGTAAAATAAAAATCTTTGGCAGAGTAAAACGACGATAGTTTTCAAGATTTTGATTTTAAAAGTTACATATATTTAATCAATTTGCATGAATGTGCATGAAATATGCAGGGTTTTATAATCATCACAATGTAGATACCTTAATTTTAACAGTAAACGTGGTTGAACGTCAAGGATAAAGACCGAGTTTATCACCTACCAGAATGTATTAGCATGTCTTATTTCTGGTCACTTGATTGGTCAGTTTTTTGGATGATGCTCTATCTAAATTATGGCTCAATTTTAACTCGACAGGATTTAGATTTAACAAAATAGAATCTTGTTAACAATGCACATAAAGAAACTAACCCACCAAATAACGGAAAATTACACTACAAAACTATACAGGCGTTCATGTTATATAATAATGTATAATAATATAATGCTGTTACACATGTCCCATAACTCTGGCTTTCACTTTGACAGAGTTGTGCACCCTTTCATAAAATGTTAACCTGCACTCACCTAACCAGGCTCATAACACGGCAGGCAACACTGTTACACCCTTCTCGTTATTAGCAGCAGCATTTCTCAAACAGTTTTGAATGGGTTGTTGTCAAACTTCATATACACGTAATAACCTATGACCTTATGTCTCTCTCAGGGGTGTTATTAACTTTATAAGTAAGTGACCCACAGAGCAGAGTAGCCTGGTAAATTGAACGATACTTGTATAAAATACTATTAAAAGTATTCATAGTAGCCGGGTAGACCAGTCTAAGTTTGCTAAAAATATTTAGGGTCGGCGGTGCAAAAGTAGGGTCGGTCGGGAAACCGGAAACACACATATTTTTTTGTTAGGCCTTAGCTTTGTGTAGGGGCATACAGAAAAAACAAAGAAGACACTAGTTCAGGCATGTGATCTGAGGAGTGAAAATGTGTCCATTTTTAACAAGTTCCCGTGAAAAAAATAAAGACTTACTGTTAAAGAAACTCAAATTAACTTCCACCGAGATCTTTATAACAGCAGGAAAACATTGTAATTTAGTACGAACGACTTCCATGCCAAGAACGGAAGTGGTCAGAGCAAACATAACACACATACCACCATTCCTGCCTGTATTCAAATTATGACTTGTTTTAGTGCCAGCCTGGTTATATCTGTGTGTATGAAGCATATGGCTCTCCGCTGGTACAATCTGGTGTTACCGTGCACCACAGCTGGGCAGTACTCATGACATAGACCAGTGTAAACTTACATGTGTATCACATTGTAAGAACACCAGCAGGTGGATGTTACTGAATGAATGAAATGGGTTGTACGTCCCATTAACACATAATATTAGGCCCCAAAAAAAAATTCCTGTGTTTCCGGTGTCCCGACCAACACTATTTTTAAGGGGCCGACCCTAAAACTTTTTATGTTTTTTTTTTTTATATAATTTTTTTCTGAACAATGATTTATCACAATATATCGAGGTAAACTGACATCACAGAGAAACTTTCAGTTCTATCATCAACTTGTATGGGGTTTCTGATATAAATACATGTAGAATCTCACAATATCTTGCTCCAAAAAAAAAGAAAATGCCTACCGACCTACCCTATTTTTTTTAGAGTGTGCAATAGGAAACACACATATTTTTGGCCTTAGGTTATATTGGAACAGCCACGTCAGAGGGAGGTTATATTGGAACAGCCACGTCAGAGGGAGGTTATATTGGAACAGCCACGTCAGAGGGAGATGAGATTAAGGATCAATTTTCCAATCACACATGCCTCTGCCATCAAATTAGGGCTACTCGGGATCAAGGTCACTGTTACTGTAACTGTATTTTACAGTATTTAAAACTTACAAGTCTACTCCGTGTTGTCCCCAGGAATTTGTCAAGGCATGTCGCTTTTATCATAGAAAATAAGGTTCAGAGTGTATCCTTATTCCTGACACCTGTGCGCATGGGACGTTTGTTAGAGAGACACTTGCTTTATATAAGAAATAGACTAGTGATTCCATATATTGTGTTTTTTACTTATTTAAGCCAAACAAAAATAAATAATTAAAATGTGTTACATGTAATTTTGAAATTAAGGCATGTTGCAAAAGCATTTTGGCTTTGAAGGCATGCTAAATGTGACATGCCTTAATAGTCTGGGGAGAACACTGCTACTATTTCATGATCTGTGAATATTAAATAATCTGAGAACAGTTTAAAGGGACATTCGGCAATTTTGATGTTTAAATCAAGCATTTAAAGATTAGCCTCTTGATTTATTTAAATCCAGTATCATTTTGCCTTTAAAACTGCTTGCATATATATAATTAAATAAAAATAGAGTTTGCCCTTCTTATTCTTCCATAGGTTTAAATCTATTATCGATCCAATATAATCAACAGTTAGTAATATTCAAAAATAAATTGCTTTGTAATTTTGTAAATTTTAGCTCTACTGATCAAAGATCGGCAGAGCTTATGCCGTGGTGCGGCGGGCGGCCGTCCGTCCGTAAACTTTTTTTGTGGCGACTACTCCTCTGAAAATACTTGACGGATTTTCATGAAACTTCACAGGAATGTTGCTCTTGATGTCTAGTTGATCCTAGCAAAAATTCAGGTTGGCGGAAATTCAAGATGGCCACCACGGCTAAAAATAGATATAAAAAAAGCGATTTTGTGGAGACTACTTCTGAAAAGCCATAAGAGATATTGATTTGGAACCTTTACCAAAATTATCTGGCACGACATTTAGTTGGTCCTAACCAAAGTTCATTTTGATTGGATGTCAAACATGGCCACCTGTGGCCATCTTTGTTTACATAGATTTATATAGGAAAAACTTGTGGCGACTACTCCTCTGAAACTACTTGATGGAATTTCATGAAACTTGACAGGAATGTTGCTTTTGGTGTCTAGTTGATCCTAGAAAATTCCAGGTCGGCCAGAAATTCAAGATGGCCGCCATGGTTAAAAATAGATTTTAAGAATATGATTTTGTCGCGACTACTTCTCAAAACCCATATGTGATATTGATTTGAAACCTTTACCAAAATGACTGGCACAACATGCAGTTGGTCCTTACCAAAGTTCATTTAGATTGCAGGTCAAACATGGCCGCCAGCGGCCATCTTTGTTCACATAGTCATATAGGAAAAACTTGCGGTGACTACTCCTCTGAAACTACTGAACGGATTTTCATGAAACTTATATCTAGTTGATCATAGCAAAATTTCAGTTTGGCTGGAATATTCATTATGGCCACCACGGCTAAAAATAGATTTTTAAAAACAAATGTGTAGCGACTACTTCTTGAAAACTGTAAGTGATATGGGACTTTTTCTAAAATGATCAGCATGATATGGTGTTGGTCCGCGTTGAAAATTATTTTGATTCAACATTAAACATGGCTGCCGCGGCCATCTTTGTTTACATAGAATTATATAATACAGTAAAAACTTGTAGTGACTACTCCTCTGAAACTACTTGACAGATTTTCATGAAACTTAACAGGAATATTGATCTAGCTATCAAAAACATGTCAGTAGAGCTTCAAGGTCATTGACCTCTTGTTAATATTTATGATTAAACAAATGCAAGTTGTGTTGAAAAACTAATGGGACATTGTGAGTGTTTGAAAAATCAAGATTGCCACAAGATTGCCATGTGTCTCTTTAAATTATAACTATAAGGCCAAACAAAATAATATGTGTGCAGGTAACACTGGCAAAAAAGATAGGGTAGGTAGGTAGGCTTTTTTTTTTCTTCTCAATAATGAATTCAATTCTGATAATGAATTTAATGTGTTAAATTACTATACATTGAGTTTGATTTTTTTTGCATTTAATATCAATAAAAAGTAAAAATTTTTTTTTAATATTTTTTTTTTAATTTTTGCATAAAAAGTTTTAGGGTCGGCCCCTTAAAATAGGGTCGGTCGGGTTACCTGAACCACACATATTTTTTATGTGGACTAACTTTGTTTTTGAATGAAGTATTACACTAATAATACTATTTGTCCAATAAATATGATTTTTATAGTAATTGAACAGTCACATGATTCCTATTTGAGTACATTTGGTGCATTGTAAATATATTTGTGCTGTTTTATGGGATAGACCAATTGATCTTTTCTTCTTCATTTTTTTTTTGGAGTACTCCACGAAGGAAGAGTTAATTATTTACTGCACTCTGTCAACTTTAGTGGGAAGTTTTTGTATTCATTCAGTTAACTTATATATACTATAGTATACCGTAACGTTTGTGAACCGTGCAGTTTCCTTTCTCCGATATTATGTGTCATCTATAGGCATATATACTATATATACCGTAAATTTTCCCACCCCTAATACCCCCCACCAAACCTTCCACCCCCGCCATAATTTTTTTTAAACTTACCAAAAGTGTTTCATTCACAATGGAACAAGTTTAAAATAGCTAAACCTGCCATGTAAACATATATTTAGGAGATATCTTTTTTGGGTCTTTTATTTCATATGTTCAATACAATTTCTTTTGGTGGTGTATGGCTCATTTAGGTTATTTGTTATCAATTTAATTTAGAAATAATGTATAAGAACACTTTTTTAAAAACTACCAATCCATTATCCTGATGTACTGCCTTAAATGTTCACTGTTACAACTGCTAAATTACCTGTGAATGTTCTTCTCAAAATATGCCAGTTTATAGAAGGCCATGCTTTTGTGGGGCTTGCTTACCTGAGAAACACCTGTCACAGGTCAAAGGTCGTCTTGAATGCTCCATCATACACAAAAGGCGAGTTGAAATGTGTAAACTTTGTGGCGTGTGTCGGTTATCAAGTCGATGATTTATATCGCACTATCACATCTTGTGCGTGTCCTACAGCTGATGATGCAGAAACTGAATTAAGTTTTTGTGCAACACAGCAATCTTGTAGTATTTAATTGTGTACATGTACCTTGCTTTATTTATACAATGTTGTGTTTAAAGAGACTGTCTGCAAAAAGCATATATTGACAGGGCTTTTTTCCTTCATCATGTTCATAAACAGGGGCCGATATTCTGCCCCTTCCCCAAGCAAATATAACCTGCTTTTCCCCCCTCTCTGGCTTCTTGTAGACCCATTCGTCGAGAAGAAGTTGTCCTAGCCCGGTGCATGATAGGGCATACACGTTATACTCATTCATATTTATTACAAGGTGAGCAATTACCAGAATGTATACCCTGCTTTGCACCGTTAACGGTCAAGGTCAAACACATCTTGTTGGAATGTGTAGACTTTGATCGTATGCGTCAAAGGTATTACAATGTTAATACTAAAAGGGTTATTTGATACTATAGATTTTAGTCTTGATTTCCGGAAAGAAATCAGACTCTATAATCATTATAACAATCGGACTATATAAATCATTATAATATGTTCTTATATATATTTACTTGTTTATACACCGTTGACAGGCATTTGTTGATTTACATTTATACATAGTTTATATTACTACCATATCATCCCTTATTTGTAAATAGTTTTACATTAATTTTTATTTACTACTTCATTTCTTCATCTTTCATCAGTTTGTGCGCACATTATGACCCATTTTTGTGTCATAAAACACCATTCATTCATTGACTGAGAAAATGTCCATGAAAAAAATATTTTTTTTGTGCTAAACATCATTTCCCCCTCTTACTTTCTCAACATTTTTATGTTTGGGATACAGCTATAGAAGACAGTTTATCAAAAATGTACCTTTTTTGCATATTTGCACACTCAGGGTTCTCCCTAATGCCTTTAAGCAAGGCAGTGCTTGAAATTCAAAATCCCTATTAGCGCTGTCCTTTAAGTTAGCGTCATCCTTTCAAATTCCAAGCGTTTACTTACTTACTTAGGCCTTTACACCCTACCAGGGCATAGGCCGCCAACAACAGCTCTCCAAGTCTCCGGTCATGGGCCATCCGCTCTACTTCTCCCCAGCTGTAACCTATTTCCTCTATGTCTGCCATGAGGTCGCGCCGCCAGGAATTCTTAGGCCTTCCTCTCTTCCTCTTGCCCTGTGGATTCCAAGTTAGGGCCTGTCTTGTAATGCTGGATGTCCGTTTCCAGGGCGTGTAACCAATCCAACCCCATCGCCTTTTCCTAATTTCCATTTCAATAGGTCCTTGCTTGGTTTGTTGCCATAGGTCCACATTACTGATGGTTTCTGGCCAGTGGATCCTGAGGATTCGTCGGTGGCAGTTGTTGATGAAGGTTTGGACCTTTCTTGTGGTTGTCTTTGTTGTCCTCCATGTTTCCGATCCATACAGTAGCACTGATTTTACATTTGAGTTGAAGATCCTTATCTTAGTGTGGGTTGCTATTGCTCTGGCACTCCAGATGTTCTTGAGTTGGAGGAAGACTACTCTCGCCTTGCTGATCCTTGCTTTGACATCCGCATCTGTGCCAAGCGTGGTCTTAGATTTATAGTAGACTAATTTGAGTCTATTAATTAAATCGTAAATTTGAAAAAGAAAAAAGGTTTTATTTATTGTTATTAAACATTGTTGCCACCGCATTATGTATATTTGTGTTGCACATTAGGTTTAGATCATACTACAGTTGGTGCCACACGGATTACGACTTTTTCATACTATACACCGACAGAGATTAATTGTACTATACACCGCGAAGTCGGTAATAGGAACCGCCGATCGCGGGGACAAAATCAGTGTGTCCACGGTGAGATAAAATCCCCGTGTTGAGTGTGATTAGTCGTAATCCGCGTGGCACCAACTGTATGTCTTGCAGTACAACATTTACCCGTCTAGCTCAGCTGGTTCCCTGCTCATCTGTTATTACCCGGACAGGTGTTTTTTTTCGGAAATAGGGAAGAGGCCCAGGCCTTTCAGCGATTTTTGAGTTAAAGGGGGGGAAAATACGACAATTTCGAGATATAGGGGAACAGTGTATTAGGCAGAAATTGAAGATTCCGGTGTGCAGATATGCAAAGGAGGTACATTTTAGATAAACTGTCTTCTATAAAAAAAAATTGGAAAAGGTGTTTTATTATTTTGTTGGAAAGGAAAAGTGAATGAAATGTTTGATTAAAATCTGGGAGGAGGTAAAAAAAAACACAAAAAAACTCAAATTCCCTACGGAAGAATAAAATTCCTAATTTCGTTTGTCATAGGATGGTTTGTATGTCATAGGAGGGTTTGTATGTCATAGGATAGTTTGTATGTCATAGGAGGGTTTGTATGTCATAGGAGGGTTTGTAAAACAAATTATCAAAAAAAAATAGCCTCATTCTTCTCTAGACATGGTCAGATGTATGTAGGCACAATGTTTTGGCCAAGGTTGATAATCAGCCCCAACGCCTGAGTAATTCCAGAGTTATACCCCTTGGAATAGAAAAAATCACAGTTAATGTTGTCCGGACGCTGTCTTTGGTAGTTATTTATCCAATCTTCTCCATACTTGGTTTTGGTAGTTATTTATCCAATCTTCTCCATACTTGGTCAAATTGTGTATGGGCACAATGTCACGGACAAGTTTGATAATCAGCTCCATCGCCTCAGTAATTCCAAAGTTATGCCCCTTGGTATAGTAAAAAATTACAACATTAATGTTGTCCAAATGACAATTTCCTTATTAGAATGTGAAGCCATAGCAGGGGAATCTTTGTCCTGTGTACACATTTCTAGTTTTATCGAGATTCACCACTCCAGCTCTCCTCTATATCTCCACTAACAATAAGAGTTTAACTTTTTACGTGTTGTATTTTCAGTTCAAGTGCGTACCAGCGGTTTGGCGAGAGAATGAACGTACAAAGTGACAAGGAACTAAATGATCTACTGGATTTTAGTGCTGTAAGTTGTTTAATAGTATCCCTTACAATAAACGGGTTGATGCACTATTTTTTAAACAAAATTTATTTTAAAGCGCTCTGAAAAACTTGAAGAAAGCTGAAAAAAGTATCAAAATACCATGAAAAATAAAGGCTATATGACCTATTGAAAATGTGCAAAGAAACATCAATGGAGGCAGCCATCTTGGAACGATGATGTCCTCGCATCTTTTTATCACATAATGGCATATATGGTAATACGGCGCGATGACATCATCATTCCAAGATGGCTGCCTCCCTTTATGTTTCTTTGCAAAAGTTCAATAGGTCATAATTATCTCCTTTTTTTTGCATGGTATTTTGATAGTTCTTCCAGCTTTCTTCAAGTTTTTCAGAGCCCTTTTAAATAAATATGGTTTGAAAATCGTGCATCAAAACCTTTAAATAGGACCTATTTCCATGGCAAAACATTGAGTTTCTATGTGGATTTGCTTACATTGAGGGTCTGATATGAAACTATCTCGTTCTTTATATATACATGTAGTTAACAATGGTTTCTGTTTGCTGCTCGACACATCCTGCATTGTTGTGACCCAATATATATGGTGAACTTAAACGGAGCTTCATCTCTACTTTAATATATTTCTTTATATAAAAAAATATCTTGTCAAATTAGAATACTAGACTATTTTACCTTGAGGGCCTTCATGCAGGTTAGCTTATAGTTTCTTGTAAAAACTTAACCTGTAGCCTGCTAAGGGCGACTACAATAGCCTTTGCGTCCATTGTAAACCCAGATCAGCCTGCGAGTAACCTCCAAAACACCCTTTTGTGTAACATAAGGGGCGTCCGTGGCCGAGTGGTTAAGAGTCTCTGACTTGCAATCACTTACCCTTCACCGCTGTAGGTTCGATCCCTCAGGGGCCTAGGAATCTTTATGTGAGGAAGCTATCCAGCTGGCTTGCGGAACGACGGTGGTTCTACCCAGGCGCCCGCCCGTGCACGAAAATTTCCCGGAGGGGCACCTGGGGTCTTCCTCAACCAGTGGAAGCTGGAAAGTCGCCATATGACCTTAGCTGTTGGTGCGACTATAAAATCCAATTCAATTCAATTCAATTGTGTAACATAAATGGAATGGTCTAAATTTAAAGAAAGGACAGTCCATCATATATAATTTTTTATGTAGGGGGTTATGGGTTAAAATTAATTGTTATTTAAAGGCTCATCAAAGAGGGGAGGGAGGAAGGCATATGTGTATCCCTGACCCCTGATCTACTCTTATTATCAAGTAGACTCCCAAAATGCTCGTTCGCATGTCCGATGGGATAGACATACATGTAGGAGTGAGGATAATCTGGGTGACAAGGATATGGATTGAGTGTCTCGCCCGTGCCACCCATGAGGCATGAACCCGTGAAATTAATTGTACTATAAACTGACCGTGATTTTTTCCACTCTTTTGGGAATGAATTCAGTTGGGAAAATTCACATTGTTTTTGCCTTAAATTGGGAATTTTTCACTATCAAACAAAAGCAATATTATATGCTTTTAGAATACTTTGCAAACACATTAACGTTTAGACATTAACATGTATACATTCTCGTTTAGACATTAACATGTATACATTCTCGTTTAGTATTTCATTACCCTCACCTCAAAGATATATTTTCCCCCTGTTTCTGTTTAAAGTTTCACTCTAAATATTAAAAAAAATAATTTGGATTGGGAATTTTTTGACTCGAGTTGGTAAATTTTTTAATTTGTTTGCCATTGGGAATGGTACGGTTTTTCGGTACCACTTACATAAGAAAAAAAACCAACTGAGTTACTACTGAGTTACTACTATCTATATAGTCCTTTATCTGCCTCATTCTAACCGTACCTTTCATCTTTATCCCAATTTTTAACTGCTTAAAGAGCCTGCTTTCAGTTTTAGCGAATTTTTGTTGCGTAAATCCAATTAAAACTATTTAATATTAAAGTTGCCTCCAGTTCATTTAGCTTTTGTTGTTAGTATTTTTCATATAATTATATTTTCATCAAACAAACGTTTGTATATACAGATAGTCTCACTGGATTTACAAAACATGGGTAACAAATATTTATATATAATGACATGGGTTATTTTATGAGTAAAGTTGTGAACATCAAGGGTAATTTTATGAGTAAAGTGTTGAACATTTGATGTCCAATCACAGGTAAATTACTGCGATACACCTCAATTTTTTAGCAGGTAAATTACTGGTGAGACAATCGGTAGAATTTTATTGTTACTTTAAAGGGGTTGATGCACTATTTTCAAACAAGGTTTATTTTAAAGGTCTCTGAAAATCCTGAAAAAAACTAAAAGAATTACCAAAATGCCATGAAAAATAAAGGAGATCTATATGACCTGTTGAAAATTGGCAAATGGAGGTGGCCATCTTAGAATGAGGATGTCATCGCACCTTTTTACCATTATTGGCTTATTGACAAAATGTCTTTTAAAGCAGAGACAATCACCGCAAATGAAAAACAAGCATACACTTTATACATTTTACATCTGTTTATTATAAAGTTTGATCAATTTGCAGTGATTTTTTTTGCTTTAAAATGTATTTTGTCAATATCCCATATATGACATCATCGTTCCAAGATGGCCGCCTCCATTTATGCTGTTTGCAAATTTTTAATTTTCATGGCATTTTGATAATTCTTTCAGCTTTTTTTCAAGTTTTTTAGAGACCTTTTAAATAAATCATGTTTGAAAAAAGTGCATCAACCCCTTTAAGTGTAAATTGTAGAAATGCTTGGAATCGTGGGCATTGGTTTTGGGAATACCTACCCTTATTCTAGGCAATGTAGAGCAGTATGTCTGGTCCATAAATATGTAGGAAAACTATTTTATTTTTTAAAATTATATTTGAAAAAATTGACCTTAATTTAATACCTACGTAAAAAACAACAATTTAGTTAGGGTCATCAGAGGCAGATACGGGATTTGAGATTAGGGGGTGGGGTGGGGTGCAGCATTTTAGGTGCTGGTGGGCACACATTTTAACCCTTAACCTTTCATAAAGACCATTCCATTTATATGACAATGGGGTGTTTTGGGCAAAATGACTGATGAGCAGCCATACATTGTAAACTCTGATCAGCCTACGAGTTACTTGCAGGCTGATCTGGGTTTACAATGGACGCAAAGGCTATAATAGTTGTGCTTAGTGGGTTAAGGGTTAAAAACAGTTGTCAAACACTTTTTCACATGCTTAACAACCAGATTTTGGGATTGGGGCACCCTTTCTGAAATACTCCCCTGATTTCAATAGTGAAACAGGTGAACATTGAGAAACATTGAGAAATGGAACCACACTTACTGGTCAGTTTGTCCTTATGCATCATATACCTAAGGCCGACTATGAAAAACAGTGGGTTTGCTGTTTCCCTACCTACTCAAGAAAAAAGTCCTTACTGAAAGTTTTTTTATAGCAATTCTTTAATATATATTATTTTTACTAGTATATGTTTTTCTTAAGGTTTTTACTGTCTTAAAGGGACACTGTCCGTAAGTAAGCAGATATTGAGCATAACCAAATAACTGTCTGACTTTTATTCATTGAAATGTATACATGAAAACATGAGGATAGACCGTAAGAAGTATGTAGGAATACATTCGTGAGTTTGAAAAAAAAAAAAGTTTTAATTATTGAATGTTAATAAAGTGGGACCCACAATATTTACCTTTTATGCGTTCACGTGACTTCCATAGCGCACTAGGTTTTCACCATAGTATGTATTGCGTACTATGTATAGCCCGCTTAGCTCAGTCGGGAGCGATTTCCGCGAACTTTACGCTCACGCACACTTATTTTTACTGTGAGTTTGGGCTGCGAGTTCAAACCCACGAGGTGGATTTGCTTTTTTTTGTACCGCGATTGAAATCCGTTAAACAATCTTGCTTTTAATTAGTAAATATTGAATAATGTTTAGTGTATAATGTTTGCGAACATACTTATTGGGTGTTTTATAAGCTAAAAGTTACGGACAGTGTCCCTTTAAGCAAAAACAACAACAATCCACCTACCTACCTACCCACTTATAAAATCCTGGATGGGGAAACAGCAAACAAATGTATTTTTAAGGTTGGCCTAAGTTGAAACAGAATTTAGAGCCAAAGGCACAAAACCATGGGGATAAAAGATTTCAAAATTAGTATAAACAGTCCAATGTTTTAAGGAAGTGATCATTTCCTAGGGAACGGGGCGCGGTGCGGGAGAGTGAAAAGAATGGGCAAACATTCACAGGATGTTGGAAAATTAAACCAGTGTCACAATCAAAAGGGGGCACGTCTTCTGGGCGGTAAATAGGTAGAATTGACATCACGTTGCGTAATCGTACGATGCATCTAAAAGGGTTTTAACAGTTGCAGTAACTCTGTTTCTCTAGGGCCATCCTTAAAAATATATTTGTTTGCTGTTTCCCGACCCAGGAT
Organism: Cyrtodaria siliqua; assembly: GCA_037043455.1. NCBI lineage: Eukaryota > Metazoa > Mollusca > Bivalvia > Adapedonta > Hiatellidae > Cyrtodaria > Cyrtodaria siliqua. The sequence continues at coordinate 56,969 of JAWPHD010004709.1, forward strand.
TTTATAAGTGGGTAGGTAGGTAGGATATTTTAATTTTTTTTTGCCAAAGACAGTAAAAGAAATTAAAGAAAAATACACTAAAAACAGTAAAAAAAGAAATTGTTAAAGAATTGCTATAAAAAGTTTTGGGTAGGGCCCTTTTTGGTGGGTAGGTAGGGAGGGAAACAGCAAACCAAAATTTTTTTATGGTCGGCCTAGCACTGATTTGTGGTGTCAGAAAATGTTTCAATGTTATTGCCAGTTGTACATGTTCTCATTTAACTTAAAGGGTTTGATGCACTATGATTTTAAAGGGCTCTGAAAAACTTGAGAAAAGCCGAAAGAATTATCAAAATGCCATGAAAAATAAAAGAGATATGACCTATTGAAAATTTGTAAAAAAACTTAAATGGAGGCGGCCATCTTGGAATGATGACATCATCACACGTTTTTACCATATATGGCATATTGAGAAACTGTCTTTTAAAGTAAAGAAAATAACTGCAAATGAAAAATAGGCATACAAACTATACATTTTAAATCTATATATTTATTTTTAATCCATTTGCAGTCATTTTCTTTGCTTTAATATATATATATATTTTGTCAATATGTCATATATATATGGTAAAAAAGGTGCGATGATGTCATCGTTCCAAGATGGCTGCCTCCATTTATATTCTTTGCAAATTTTTGACAGGTCGTATCTCCTTTATTTTTCATGGCATTTTGGTAATTCTTTCAGTTTTTTTTTCGAGATTTCGAGAGCCTTTTTAAATACCCTTTAAGAAGTCTTTTAATTTTAATTACATTGTGCAGTGATGATTTTTGGTGATTAATTCTCCAAATTTGTATTAGATATATTACATGTATTAAATATAAATTTAAATTTTAGACATGCATTAATATAGTATTTTGATAATTAAATGCACAGAAAAATAATGCTATTAATAGTGTTTTGATACTTATAGCATTTTCATCAAATCAAACGTTTTGCAAATTTAAGGTTTTGACACTAAGTTCTCAATTGCAGTGCCTAATCGTGTCAAAAGTCAACACTGCTCTGCTAACCATCTTTGCTTCTGTTTAAGTTCAGTTGCTATGCATTATTTTCTGTTGCTATGTGATATATATATATATATGTTTTTTGTGTTTTTCTCTTTTTATATCCCTGACCCGCATGTTGATGGTATACAGTTCAATGATCCATATCATAAGGTTAGTATTTGTTAGTGTTACCCCACCTACTGTATATGCTTGTAGATCGATGTAGATATATTACCCCACCCACCTTTGTGTAATATGACTTAAAGGTATTGAGCTGAAATATGTTTTTAATTAAATAAAAATGGTATAGAGGACATGGCTTTTGTTTCTTCTATAACAAGATTTTTTTTCACAACTGTGAACTGTTTTTCCCAGTTAAAAGGGAATATTTTTCACTCCAATTGGGAATAAAACATATTTTTTTGCCACTGGGAACCCAACACCTGGGTTGATATTAACAGTTGTCCCCTTGTCCTGTGCCATGTAGATTCTACTGGGGACAAATTAATTGTCCCAGGTGACCTTTCCTACGGACAACTAAATTTTATAACAAGAAATTAATTTTACATCTTTAAAACTTGTGACTGAAAAAATGTCAAAACATTGGTGAGCACATTGTAAATGACAAATAAAAAACATCTTGTTTTCATTGGTGGAATGCAACTGAGAGAATGTAATGTCAGTTTCATGATTGATCTTGTTTTTTGTATCACTTTTACATGAAGTGCGGGGACAAGTAAATTTGACTGGGGACAAGTAAATTGTGTAAGTTACTTGTCCTATGGACAAGTTGCTGAAAAAAGTTAATATCAAACCCTGAACACTTTACTCGCTGTGCCGAGTTTGTGGGTATCGAGTGCCGCGTGAATGTACGCAAAGTCGGTGATTGGTCTCGGAGTATACACTTTGAGAAAGTATGCCATTGTCGAGTGGTCAAACACTCCGAGTTACTCCGTGCAGAATCCAATTAACCATGAGTGATTTATTATTGGGAATAAAAAAAAATCGGATATTTTCCGACAATTTTTCAGCTTGTCCGACAGCGCGGTTGAAAATGCAATCAATCAGCAGAAAAAGTACAAACAACATGACGTTGTGTGCATCTTTTTTGTACAAAGTTGGCACGACTGATAAATACAATGAGTTAATTTCGAAACAGGTCCGTATTTCAAACGTTTAATGCATTTAATCACAAGTTTTGTTTCTTCAACAACATAAATATCCATAATCTTGACCTTTGCAATATTTATACATTTATATATTTTTACAAGACGGCTCTAACAACTGGTTCATGACCCAGAATTCTTAAAATTTTGTCCGATTATTTCTGACCAAATACCCCATTGATGTATTAATAATAAACAACAGACTAGTAAAAGCGTTATACAATAACGATTAATTAAATTATAATTTCCATTATTACTAATTGGATGGAATGTTTAGTCACAGCAAAGTCGGTAATAGGAACTGCCATATAACTGCCATATAACTATCGTGGCCCAGTATCCATAATCCGGGCTTTCGAAATTTTATTTAAATAGAAAGTCTAATTGTCTTTTGCTTCCATTGTTAGCTCAACTGATCAAAGATCAGCAGAGCTTATGCCGTGGTGCGCCGTCGTCCGTCTGTCTGTCCGTAAACCTTTTTTGTGGCGACTACTCCTCGGAAACTGCTTGACAGATTTCCATGAAACTTCACAGGAATGTTGCTCTTGATGTCTAGTTAGTTGATCCTAGCAAAAATTCAGGTCGGCCGCCACGGCTAAAAATAGATGTTAAAAATGTGATTTTGTGGCGACTACTCCTCAAAAAACGTTAGTGATATTGATTTGGAACCTTTACCAAAATGACTGGCACAACATGAAGTTGGTCCTTACGAAAATTAGATTTTTAAAAAAGAAATTTGTAGCAACTACTTTTTGAAAACTATAAGTGATATTGATATGGGACTTTTTCTAAACTGATCAGCATGACATGATGTTGGTCGTTGTTGAAAATTATTTTGATTCAACTTTAAACATGGCCATCTTTGTTTACATAAAGACTTGTAGCGACTACTCCTCTTAAACTATTGGACAGATTCTTGAAACTTCACAGGAATGTTGCTCCTGATGTCTAATTGATCCTAGCAAAATTTCAAGTCGGTCGGAAATTCAAGATGACTGCCACGGCAGAAGATAGATTTTTAAAAAACAAGTTCGTGGGAACTACTTCTTGAAAACTATAAGTGATATTGATATCGGTCTTTTTCTAAAATGATCAGCATGACATGATGTGGGTCTTTTTGAAAATCGTTTTGATTCAACTTTGAACATGGCTGCAGCGGCCATCTTTGTTTACTTAGTGTTATATCGTAATAGCGTGTAACGATTATTCCTCTGAAACTACTTGATGGATTTTCATGAAACTAAAAAAGGAATGTAGCTCTTGATATCTAGTTGATCCTAGCAAAAGTTCAGGTCGGCTGGAAATACAATATGGCCGTCACGGCTAAAATTAGCTTTTTTAAAAAAAAACAGATTTGTAGCGACTACTTCTTAAAAACAATAATGATATTTGATATGAGACTTTTAGTAAAATGATCAGCATAACATGATGTTGGTCCCTGTTGAAAATTATTTTGATTTGACATTAAACATGGCTGCCGCGGCCATTTTTGTTTACATAGAGTTAAATAGTAAAAACTTGTAGCGACTACTCCTCTGAAACTACTTGACAGATTTTGTTAAAACTTTACAGGAATATGATCTAGCGATCAAAAACCTGTCAGTAGAGCTTCAAGGTCATTGACCTCTTGTTTTCCAAAGTTATTGAATAATTAGGCATAATAATGACTTCAACCAGAAAAAGTTGCACCCTTCACCTGTGCAGTTTTGACTCGGTGAACTCCGACTCGGTGAACTCCGAGTTTGTCTACGCAAAGTATCATGGCGTAAGTACGCCGAGAGCTTTTAGCGTAGCTGATTGCCACGACAAGTAGTTTTATCATCAAAACTTTAATTTGTAAATTCTTCACTCGGCATGAAAGAGCCAAGTGTGGGCTTCTTGTGAGCCTTACTGCATATAAGGACAAAAACAATGCTTGCTAGCATGGCTTGCTGCATGGTAGTCAGTCACCTTTAAGTATTTAAATACCAGGTCCTTGCCAGTTATATAACAATTAACCAAGTTAATAAAAATAAGACTAGGTTTGCTCATCAGGCCCTGTTGCTAGTTAAAAAAATACTCTATACCGGTAATCCCTAATAATTGCCCCTCACCTAATAAATAGCCACCCCTACCTTTTTTTCAGAAATATTTCTTTTTAAAACTTACATGTACCAAAAAATGCAAGTTAATCTGTTTCATTTACAATGGAACACACAAAATCACTAGAAAACTTAAAATCCGATGCATTACTTGATTGATTGACATGCAGACTTTGGTTTTCTTGATAAAGAAAATCATTATATAATGTCTGATTTAAAAGTTAAATTGTGTATTTTTGGTCTCAAATAAACGCCCCCTTTTTCAAAAGGTTACGCCCCTGGGGCGTTTATTATGGATTATACAGTAATCAGAGTTGTATGATACTTCCCATATTTTCTCTAGAAACGCTGACCTCCCCACCCTTTATCACTCTGCAATGATTAAAGTGCCATGGTCCATTGTTTGCCTCGATCTCTACAGGCATGCTATAAAACTAGGGAAACATGCATTATTGTAATATTGAAATTCATAATAATCATCCATGATAGATAGGGAAACATGCATTAGATTATTAGAATCCATAATAATCATCCATGATAGATAGGGAAACATGCATTAGATTATTAGAATCCATAATAATCATCCATGATAGATAGGGAAACATGCATTAGATTATTAGAATCCATAATAATCATCCATGATAGATAGGGAAACATGCATTAGAATATTAAAATCCATAATAATCATCCATAATAGATAGGAAAACATGCATTATAATCCATAATAAACATAGATGATAGATAGGAACATGATAATATGCATGATAGAAAGGAAAATCTCGCCCGAGACGTCAGAATTTGGAACAGTTCCGATCTTGGGGGTGAGCTTTCCCTATCTCACATGGATAAACTCATGATGGATTACTTTTCTCCCATTATGTTCTTCCTAGTAAAGGTCTGTTTCTGGTATTTCCCCCAAAAAATTAGGGTAGGTAGGTAGGAAAATCTTTTTTTTTTTTAGAATTAATCCTTATTACGGGTATACTAAAATCAAATTAAGAACATCAAAAGCATTTTTTCCAAAAAATATTTTTTTTTTTGCCCTTTTTTAGGGTCGAGGCCCTAAAAAATAGGGTCGGTCGGAAGATCAGAAATATTTTATTTTATTGCCTAAGTAACTTAAGCGACTAATGATTTGATTTGACGTCAGAAAAGGGAGACGATGGCAACGCGACATCTCATGTAAGATAGAGTTATGTCACATATATACATGTAAGAAAAAAAACTATCTCATATGACTAAAAAAGGTCGAAAGCTATTTCCGCTCTCTCTTGGAGTAGCTTTAATATGGTTGTTGAACTGCTACAATTAAATTCTCTAATATTCATGATATTGTAAAAACTGATACTTTGTGTCTATCCAACTGAACTTTTGTAAGAACCTTTCATGGGTGTCAGGTGAACATCGGCAATTCCAGCACAAGGTATAAGCTGGTTTTGCATGGTCTGAATGGGATACCAATGAATTCTTTTCGCATAGCTTTTTGTAATGCTATTGGCTTCATTGTGGGTGCTCGTAACTTACCTGCAACAATAAACACAAGGATTAAAACACCCTCGTGATTAAATTTCTGGCAAATACTAAGATACCCCATATTGTTTTCTTGCTTTTTCGAAGGCGATCTTAGTCACAGTCTTCCACCCTTAAACTTGTAAACTAATAGACCTTCAGTCTTGAACCAAAACAAATAATAAAGACTGCTTTTGATTTGTGGTTAGTAGGTAAAATATCATGGTCAACACCCACTATCCACTTTTTGGTCTGTAGGTCAAGGCAGGGGTTCCACTAATTTTCAAATCAAGGAAGTTCAAACTTCCTTCATGTCAATTTTGGAAGTTCAAGGGAAAATTTAAGGAAGTTCACACTTAACGCGACATCACCGTTCGAATTAGTGTTTGTGTTAATAAAATATAAATAACTATGCATAGTTCATGTTCTTTAAATGTGTTTTTAAAACATTTAAAGTACATAATTTATGGATATTTTTTAAATTTATTAAATTATTTATTAAATTATTCATTAAATTAAAATATATTAAATAGCTTAATGTTTGTATTAAGTTTACTTTAAGTTTATTGAATTTATCATCATCATGATTCATCAATCATCATCATCATCATCAACAACAAAAATCATGGCCCTTTGAAATGTTGGCAACTTGCAGCTTGACACACTTTGCAGAACATACGCTTAGAGTCAGAATTGAAGTCGAGCCAATCAAACTGACGGAGCATGGCTTCTTGGAACACTTTTGGTCTACTACTATTATCCACCTTAGGTTTTTTAGCTGGCAGCTGTATTTCACAGGAACTTACAGTGTGCGCGGGCGCAGCATCATTTTTACGTTTTTGAGTGACACCGAAATGCAATAGAGAACGTTGCGACATTTTGACGCTTATGACGGTCTAAACTAAAGCAGACAATATTTAACCCTTTCTTAAATTTACTCATATTTTTACTCATTTTCATAAATAAAAGATGTTCTATTATGCTTTAAAATTGCTTCTCGCCGTATACAAACAATCATATAAATCGGCAGCTAAGATTTTATTCAAAACAATTACTCGATCGTCAAACTGTTGCATCTTCATAATCAGCTAATGTCTCGTAATCCGTTTGCCATTTCTACCTTTCATAATTAGTCAATCAGTCACAACGTCAAAGTAAAAAATCGCGCTGAATGCAAACAATCGCAAACAATCATTATAAATCGGCAGCGTAATATTTTATTTAAAACAATTACACGTTCGGATAAGGTATCTGTAATAAACAAACGGGTGCATAAAACGAACCTGCCTTTCATAATTAGTCAATCGGTCACTAACGTCAATGTAAAAATTCGCGCTGAATGCAAACAATCGCAAACATTCATTATAAATCGGCAGCGTATTCCGTAATATTTTATTTAAAATAATTAGGTGCATAAAACAAACCTGCCAATCATAATTATTCAATCAGTCATCAATTAAACGTAATCCACTTTAATCCCATTAATTAATTGCCACACTTCTTTGAATCCAGAAGCGATGTTTGTTTACATAATACTTGACACAATACACAATTCAATTTACACACGTGGCTAACCCCATAATAAAACTGGATCCAACCGGTTTCACCTGTCGAACGCTGTCACAGTAACACAGTGGGTGTTAATTTAATCGCTTTACAACTTGGCTGTGCAGCGTTTGGATGTAATTGGACCCGATGGGCGGAGCTATATCGGTGATTTAAGCAATTTGACACTGACAGCTGTACGCCCGCGGTATAGAAAGTCGGCGTACATTGATGTTTTTGGAAGTTCAGTGTACGTCTTTGATCTCAATTTTCGGCGTACAACTCAAATTTCCGGACGTAATATACGGCCGTACGGCCATTAACGGAACCCCTGTCAAGGTCATTGACCCAATCGGTGGGTGGGGAGGGGGTACTAGCCCTATTTATTTTAGGGTCGGTAGGTCAAAGGTTGTGGTACTATTGACCCATGAATTACTTTTTTACCTGATTATTTTAAACAATTGGATGCAGTCAAATGTTCAGAAGGAAATCCTTGTAGAATGAAAATCAGGTCTTATACTTTCATTTGAGAGAAAATAGCATTGCCATGGAAATAGAGTCAGTTGCTTATAATTGTGCCTGAGGCATGCAGTTATTTAGTAATGCCTGAAAAAAGAAAAAATCTAATTGTCGAAGAAAACATTTTACCAGTTCAACTGTTTAGTATATATTTAGTAAAACGGCAAGACACCTTTCAATTTTAAAGGTACGCACTGCAATTTAATTTTTTTAGAAACTCAAGGCGTTCTGTTAGTTCTTCTAAATATTGTTTTTGTTCACTCTTTAATTATGATTAATTATAAGAAGAGTATAAAGGTAATTGTTTTTGGCGTAATACTTTAACTCTTACTTTCTCAATATTTTTATGTTTTGTATACATTTATAGAAGAAAGATGATCTAAAAGACACCTTTTTCAGCTTTGTGAATATAAATTACCCCCTGAGACACCCACTTGCCACGAATTGGCATGTACCGCGTGTTAGCAAATTATTTTGCACACCATGTTTGCATATTTGCACGACCAGTTCTTGAATTTCTGCCTAATACACTGCCTCTTGAGGTGAGGTATTTCAAAACTAGACTTCAAGTCAGGCTACTAGCAAATGTACATTTTCTCTAAACAAGATCTCATAATATGTTTTTAATATACTGGATATACGGTATATTCCTAAGTTCTGTCGTACATGTGATAGGTCACTATTAATATTGTAACAGTAAATATAATTAACATAAAGTAAGTCAATATAAATTTTCTCAGCGTCACTTTACCCAAGATTTCAGTTATATAAAGGGCCTAGGTACCTTGGTTGGAGCTTTTAATCTTAGATATGAAACAAAAAAGCAGTGTTTTTCCTTCTAATAACTGTCACCAAGTGCCAGACTAGCTACAAAAACAGTGCTTTCTCCGCCTCAGGCATTTATTCATAAACATGTACACAACCAGCTGTCGCACAAGTCATGTGACCAAGTCAGTAAATAAACGTCAAAATTTCTGCTTCAGAAAAATTAATCCCTTTTATTTGTCATGATTTATCCCTCAGTGGGTGTATATATGATGATTAGTCGATAATTCAGTTTCCAGTTTCTACAACCTGGATCAATGGTCAGATTGTAGAAAAGTGTTTATAAATTATAGAAAAAGAGAAACATGATGCTGACTTAAAGAGGCACACTGCAATAGATCTTGAAGTTTTTATCATCCATCAAAACCAGCAGCTACATTAAACCAGTATCATGGTGACTTTGAACTTGCAGTGCTTTTTTTCTACGATTTGGGAACATAACCCATACCCTCAAAATTGGGAATTTTAGCGCGATTTTTCATAAAATTGTGAAACAAAACAGTCAAACATTTATTTCATAATTGTATCTTTCATACTGCTTACAGTACAAGAAGATCAACAGAGGCATTTAAAAGCATTTCATATTCAATACTTGCTACTTTTCAGTGTTCTTTCTTTTTCTTCTTTTAATTGGAAATTTTCTTCTCAAAATTGGAAAAAATACAAATGTTTTGTCATTGGGAATATGACCCAATAATGGCTATGAAACAGCCAAAAAAAAGCCCTGTATAGAACTAAAAGGTAATACATATAAAGGTCAATTATTTAAGTTGGGTATAGTCAATGAAAGTCCCCACCTGGAATGGATGGAACAACTTGTTTCCAGTCGAGCCCACGTCAGGTGTCTTTTCTACTACTGCTGGAAACAGTACCCAATTAGGTAATCACCCAGCACTGAACACTAGTCGGGAAATCGGCTGCGGCCAGGAATCGAACCCGGACCGCCGGCGTGACAGTCCAACCTGCTAACCATTACACCACCGACTCCCCTTATATTTTATGTTTAAATTTTAATATTTGTGCAATATGAATGAATGGTGTTTTACGGCACGTCGACACATAAATAGGTCATATTGTGCGCAAAAACTCATGAAAAATGAAGAAATGAAGTATTAATTAAAAATTAATGTAAATATATAAAGATAAAACTATTAAAAATAAGGGATGAAAACGTAGCAATATAAACAACAGTTAGTAATATAATTATATGTACAGACCGTCTGCTTTGAACCAGATAACTATTAATAATGATCTGTAAATATGCAAATTACAGACAACATAACGGGACATCTGCAAGTTAAGATCGCGATATATGTATGTTAGCATATTTTAACCTTTAACGCACAAAGCATGACTATAATAGCCATTGCGTCCCTTGTAAACTTGTATGCTGATCAGGGTTTACAATCACGTCCAGCAGCTGTTGATCAGTCATTTTCCACAAAAACACCCCTTTGTCACATAAATGGAATGGTCTTAATTCAAAGAAAGAACAATCCATTATATATATGTAGGGGGTTAAGGGTTCAAGTCCCTATAAAATCAAAAGGGCTGCAAATTGTACAAGAGCTGTACACTGGAGACAAGATATATATAACTTACATATATTGAGAATCCAAACTCTTATTTTGATACAATATCACCAGCCATGCCAATTCCCAAAAATGGAGCGTCAAATTAAGAGTTATAAATTAGAACATGTGAATAAACCTTTACTTTTTTACATTATTATATGACCTGAAATCTTGGCTAGAGTTTTGACAAATGGTTTTGTAGTGTAATTTTGCCATTATTTGATGGGTAAGAGTCTTTTTTGTAGCTCTCCAGAATGACATAAGCTTTGCGTAATGGTTATTGGTCGAAGTATGACTGGTTATGATGACGTAGTTTGTGAAAAAAATTCACCGTATATCAACATGTAGAACTCTGATAGACCTGTACATGTATGTGTTTTGTTTGTATGATGTTTTACATCATTTTCAATACATTTGCGGTTGATGCAGACCACCCACTTTTGCTGGGTAGAATCAGAACTGTACACCTCCTGCCATCCGTAAGAATCGAAACTTCCTCACAAGTCGTATGTGTAGAGCCAGGGCTTTTTCTAGGTTTCCTACGGGGCCGAATTTTTTTTTTTTTTTTTTTTGTACTTGTACAGCCTTTCTGTTAACATAAACTGAAAGAAACGCATAATCAAAAAAATGCCTATACTTCACTATTATATACACCTAATTTCACGTAATTATATATCTCGACGTGTTTTGTACAAAAAGGGGCTACAACTAATTACAGAAAGGACAAAGTTTTGGTTGAAAAAGTCGAGCCATTTCAGTGTTTAATGTTAAGAGATTGCAAATGCCTATTAGTTTGCTCAGCTGCTTGAGCCAAATGCGCATTCTGTCGATAATGAAACTTTAAAGGAGTAACCCAGGGCCTTTTTAACCTATATAACAGGGGCAAGAAACACTATTTGTTCCCCATTTTGACTATAACGCGCTTCTTTTTCCCAAAATCAGCAGGCCTAGGCCCTTTTCCCAATTTTCTCAAAAAAAGTCTGTTACCATTCACTTGACTTTTCAAGAAAAAAAAGGGCTATTGTCATTGCTTGATCAATGCCTACGTCTGCGTCCAGATTGAAGTTTGCATGTTAGCTTTTATCTCTGAAACTACGTTGCGTAATGAAATGAAACATGTATTCGAAGACAACATCATACAACTATAACTCATGCTTTTATTTTAACAAAATTATTGCTCCTTTTATACTTAAAAAATTTGGTTAAAGTTTGTAAGTAAGCAAGTTTGTACGTAAGCTTGTATCTCTAAAACTACTTTACATAATGGATTGAAAATTCACACATGTATGAAAATATCATACAGCCAGGTTCTATAACTCATGCTTTAATTTATCAAGGTTGTGCCCTTTGTATACTTAGATAGTTTGGGTTAAAGTTTATATACATGTAAGCTTTTATTTACGAAACTATATTATGGATTGAATCTTCACACGTGTTCGGCATCATTAGACAATATCATACTGCCAGGTTCAATAACTCATGCTTTTTATTTTAATAAAATTATGACCCGTTTTATACATACAAAATCAGTAATTCTGTTATGCATTTAAGCAAAATTAAACCATTCAACATCATTTCGCATTAAATAAACAAGGAAAGTGAAGCGTCTGCACTGACAGGTGGAGATTCTTGTCTACATATTGTTACAAGTTTTGCACTCATCCCTTGAATGTTTTATAGCCATATTTTGACCCTGTTTGTGTAAATCTCAGCCAGCATTTTCTGCTGATTCTGGAACTGTGGTAGTACACCCTGGCTGTGTTTGATTACCTAGATTCCTGTGTAAACACTGCCATATGCCGCCTTGCCAACCTGTATTACACTCACAGGCCATATTGACTCTGCAAGCAGCTGTTTGAGCCAGATTGGACAAGCACCTGGCTAACTTGAGTAACACTCTTCACTGTGTTTTGGAAGCTTGTTGCATCATAGATATGTATTGGTGATGCTTATCTATTGATGATTGATTGAAAAGGATGTGGTGATGAGTAATGATTCCAATTAATGATGATGATGATTGATCATGGTCAGTGTGGTGATGATAATGAAATAGTTGGACAATCAACGGGTGAGATTAAAAATCTTTAAACTATTACCATGTAATTCAGACTTGCAGTGTCATAGTCCAGTGTCATAGTCATGTGTCATAGTCCAATGTCGTAATCCAGTGTCATAGTTCACATTTGTGTTCCAGTGTCTTAATCTAGTATTGTAGTCTTGTATCATAGTCCAGTGTCATAGTCCTGCATCATAGGCCAGTGTCATAATCCAGTGTCAAGGTCCATCGTCATAGTCCAGTGTCATAGTCCAGTCCTGTGTCATAATCTGAGTTAACGATCCGGTGTCATATTCCAGTGTCATAGTCCAGTAAAATAGTCTTTGTCATAATCCAGCATCATATTCCAGTGTCATAGTCTAGTGTCATAAGCCAGTGTCATAATCCAATGTCATGGTCCAGTGTCATAGTCCAGTGTCATAATACAGTGTCATAGTCGAGTATCGTTTTGGTGTTGTAATCCAGTGTTGAAGTCCAGTGTCATGGTTCAGTGTCATAGTCCAGTGTCATAGTCTAGTATCATCCATTGTCATAGTTCAGTGTCATAGTCCGGTGACGTAATCCAGTGTCATAGTTCACATCTGTGTTCCAGTGCCTTAATCTAGTAATGTAGTCCTGTATCATAGTCCAGTATCATAGACCAGTGTCATAGTCCAGAGTTATAATACAGTGTCATAGTAGAGTATCATTTCGGTGTCATAATCCAGTGTTGTAGTCCAGTGTCGTAATCCAGTGTCGAGGTCCAGTGTCAAGGTCCAGTGCCATAGTCCAGTGTCATAGTCCTGTGTCATAGTCCAGTATCATAATCCAGTGTCGAGGTTCAGTTCCATAGTCCAGTACCATAGTCCAGTGCCATAGTCCAGTGTCATAATCCAATGTCAAAGTCCAGTGTCATAGTCCAATGTCATAGTCCAGTGTTTCAGTGTCATAGTCGAGTATCATTTTGGTTGTCATAGTCCAGTGTTGTAGACCAGTGTCATAATCCAGTGTCGAAGTCCAGTGCCATAGTCCAGTGTCATAGTCCAGTGGCATTGTTCAGTGGCATGGTTCAGTGGCATTGTCTAGTGTCATAGTCTAGTATTATTCATTGTCATGGTCCAGTGTCATAATTCTGTGTCATAGTCCAGTGTCATCATCATGTGTCATAATCCTGTGTCGTGGTCCAGTGTCATAGTTTGGTGTCGGAGTCTAGTGCCAGCATCTAGTGTCATAACCCAGTGTCATAGTCCAGTGTCATACTCCTGTGTCATAGTTTAATGTTGTAATCCAGTGTTGTAATCTGGTGTATTACTGATGGCATAAATTGCCAAAAAATCTAGTCAAGTCCGCCATTTACTGATTCATTCATAGAAAATCTGGTGCTGCCATCTGGTGGTGCTACATCTATATGATCAGCCTGCATGCCTCAGCATATTTTGGCACATTTGAAGAGTTTCTAGTTGTAAACACAATCTTGTGACTACTAACACACACCATCTGCTAGTGAATTTAGAGATGAGAACAGCTGCAAATATGTCTGGAAATGATTCCACAGTAGTAACGCTGCCACACCTGGTGCAATGAATAATTAACAATATCTTCATTCCTTCTTCCTTTCCTGGTCATTCCAGTTGATTGGGGGTTGGACGTGGAGGATTAAGAATATTTTGACAAAAGGTGGATGGTAGGTGGGTGGGGTGAAGTGGATGGTAGGTGGGTGGGGAGAGGTGGATGGTAGGTGGTCGGGGAGAGGTGGATGGTAGGTGGGTGGGGAGAGGTGGATGGTAGATGGGTGGGGAGAGGTGGATGGTAGGTGGTCGGGGAGAGGCGGATGGTAGGTGGGTGGGGAGAGGTGGATGGTAGGTGGTCGGGGAGAGGTGGATGGTAGGTGGGTGGGGAGAGGTGGATGGTAGGTGGGTGGGGAGAGGCTATGTAACTTGTGCTTGAGTATTTTTACATTCATTCGATCAAAGAATTTGATGTAGGGACAGGTCAAGAGGATGGTTTAAGTGGTTGGGGGACGGGGAGAAATGACCTGGAACCAGCATTTAGCCTGGAACGATGAACATATCCCTGACCGTACTCATTTGTGTTCTTCCTTACAAAGAGGAATAAGGAATTCTGGGATGTTTAAAATGTAAATGTGTAAAAGGATTGTTGAGTGGCTAATTTCATACGGAAGGAATGTTGTGTATATGAGGACTGTGTGTGTGTGGGTAGATGGATGTTGTGTATTGTGGTGGTGGTGGTGGGGGAATGGTGGTGGGGGAGAGGTGGAGCGAATAACTCCATAATGCTGAAAGGAGTAATGTTAGTTTGTCCGTCCGAAACAATTGTGTCCCAGTCATAACTTTAAAAGTAATTGAATTTCATGAAACTTGACACAAATAATATTCAAATTGAGAATGTGTGTCACATGCAAAAATCAAAAACATACCTCAAAGGCCAAGGTCACACTTGGCGGTCAAAGGAGTCAAATTTGTGTCTCAAGCATGACTTTGAAAGTACTAAAGGTAATTTCATGAAACTTTACACAAATGAGAAGGTGTGCTATGACTCAGGTCCTTACCTTAAAGGGCAAGGTCCTATGAGGCTAATTCACCGCAGCCTTAACTTTGAATGTAGTGAAGGGCAAATTCTTGAAACTTAAAACAATGTTAATCACAATGAGAAGTTGTATAGCTCAAAAAAAAAAAATCGGTGGTCCATATCTAAAAGGTCAAGTCACCTTTGGAGTTCAAAGGTCAAATGAGTAAAATTTGTGTCTCATCAATAACATTGAGAGTACTAAAGGGAATTTAATGGAACTTCACTCGCATGTTAACACTTAACCCCCTTACAACATTTATAGCCTTTGCGTAACTCGCAGACTGAATTCAGGGTTTACAATGTCTGGCTGCTGATCAGTCATTTCCCCCAAAACACCCCTTTGTCACATAAATGGAATGGTCTTAATTCAAAGAAAGAACAGTCCATTATATATATGTAGGGGGTTAATGGTTAATCACAAGGAGAAGGTGTGTCATGCGCAAGAGTCTGATCCATACCTCAAAGGTTAAGGTCACACTTGGAGGTCAAGCATCAAATTTCATGTCTCAGCCATAACTTTGAAATTACTGAATGGTTTGATGAAACTTCAAACAAACATTAAGCAGTAAGAAGATATGTCACATGCAAGAATCAGGTCTGTAGGGGTCAAGGTCACACATGAAAGGGGGAAATTAGAGCACGGATCAATGACAAATGTAATAAAAATGATAAATACAATGAACAATTTTGGAAGCAATACGTATTTCAAACTTTTAATGCATTTAATAACGTGTGTTTTTCGTTTTTGTTGTCCAAAAGTCGCATTTCTCTTCACCGGACATAAATTGGCTACCCACAATCCTTTGCGATGTGTGTACCTATTAACAAGGCAGCACTAATAACGGGTTTATGACCCGGAATTTTTTACAATTTTTCGGATTATTTCTGACTAAAGAACCCATCGATGTATTAATAACCAACTGCAGAATAGTAAAATATGTCAAAATAACGATTAATTAAAAATATAATTCTAATTTCCAGTATAAGAATTACTATTTGAATTTTATGTTCAGTCACCGCGAAGTCGGTAATAGGAACCGCCATATAACTATCGTGACCTAGTATACATTATCCGGGCATTTGAATTATCCGAAAACAAAAATAAAATTGTCTTCTGCTTCGGGTTTTTAATAGTTATTGAATAATACATTAAATTGACTGCACAATTGTACATTGATACTGAAGATATCCTGCGATGGCCTGCGATTTCACACCGGGTAAAGCGGTGTGCGAATCAAAACAGATCACGGCGAATCGCGGTGATTGTGTCGCGGTGGAAAAAATGTATTATTCCCGCGATGAGCGGGCTGTCCGTGGATCGCGGGGACAAAATCAGTGTGTCCGCGGAGAGATAAAATCGCCGCGATGAGTGGGATTAGTCGTAATCCGCGTGGCAGCAACTGTATCTCTTCGCATTTCAACAATGTAGTTGGCTCATGAATGAAGTTCTACGTCATTTTCAGCTTTTTTAAGGCAGTATATGACGGTTGATTTTTTGGTGGTGGAGACAGTTTCTGCAATGTAGGAATGACCAAGAAAAAATTCGGGGCATTTCACTTACTGGTGACATTTCTTGTTGTTTAATAATTTTATTCGGACACAATCTGTACAGGGGAACAAATTACCAATGTTTATTCCGTACTTTCTCACCCGGTAACCGACAGTGAATCAAGGCAGCAATACTAGAGTCTATAGTACATCTGTAATTACTGTTCAATTTCCTTCAACAAATACGCCATATTCACACCACGGGGCGGCGAATATTGATTGCTCCCTGTTTGCCAGGGATAGTCTCGAATCTTCCAGTATTTTTGGTGAGAACGATTGAGATTTAAAATTGGTGATACAATGCAAAATATATTTGCCATTTCCTATAAGGCCCAGGGCTTTTTTTCACCAAAATTCGGAGGAGGCCCAGGCCTGTTCATTTTTGGGAAAAAATAGCGATTAAATGTCATTTTGGAAAAAATGTAAGATTTCATTAGTAAATATGACAATACTACGCTTTATATATATTTTCATTATTTATTATAATTACTACAACTTTTCTGACAGGACAGAAACTCACTGCATAATGTATGCTTTTCCCTCAAATTCCGAGACTTCTGCCTTCTAATTGGGAAAGATTTTTACCACAGTTGGGGAAAAAAACAGTCAAAAATTTACAATTCAGAAGAGGTCCATTACAGGCCTCTGTTACATAAGTAAGGCAAAAAAGCCCTGAGGCCATCCATGCGTGTTTACCCAAGCAGCTTTAAAAAAATTGGGATAACAATTATTTTATTTTGAAATAGTGAATGAATACATTAACAGTTTGTACAGAAACGAAAGAAACCAAGTTCATATTTTTGGAAAACTTTAAATTTACAAAAACGTTTGCATAACAATTGAGTTACCAAAGTGGTGGCGTAATGGTCGAGCATCGGCTTCCGATGCGGGAGGTCTTGGTTTAATCCCCGGTGGTCATTCCAGCGACTATATTGTAAACATGGTACATGTAGCTTCCTTGCTTGATGTTCGACATATGAAGGGTAGTGTCAAGAATTGTCGTCCCAGTGGCAGTATAATGTGACTGGGTGGGGTATGGATCTACGGTGCGGTATTTCAGTGTGGCAGCACTAAAGTTGAGCATTGAGCTCACTGCTACAAGAAGACACCGTCGTGGTATGACTAAAAGATTGTTAAAAGCAACATTAGACCATTTTATCAAATTACATACATACATACAATAGGGATATATCTGGGCTAAAGCTCAGTGACGTCACATACTTCAAATCACTGACCGTTATGTTTATTTTTAGAACATACTCTATCTAAGATCGAGTCCTATTCTAAAAGTTTATAAGAATTATTATAATTATTCATTTTCACGTATCTGTCTGTTCTTTCTTAATTGTGCTTGCACGCGTCTCCATGGTCGAGGGGTTAACAACATTGCGTTGTAAGTCTTCTCACCTCTCACCACTGCGGGTTAGAATCGACTTGTGAGAAAGTGTTGATTCTTATGAATGGCAGTAGGTGTACAGTACTGGTTCTACCCAGAAGAAATAGGTGGTCTGCCACCACAAAAGAATTGACCATCATAATTATATAACCTTATATAAACCATCACACAGGCAATACAAACACATCCTAAAGAAAACGGGGGAAAAAACCCCCCATAAAAACATGAATTGTAGAAATTGACATTCAAAATGATTGAAAGTTTGAAATAAAGTTAATTAGATTTTGTGGAAATTTCAACTCTACAAAATAATAAATATCCAACATTCAGTATTAACTCTCATTCAACACGTTTTTGTGGTTCATAAAAACACCCACATAATTAGTTACCATAGTGATTATGTAGAGAGATCATACTTATTAATCAGGTATCAATTAAACAGGGGTCACTGAGTGCACCATCATGACAGAGATGACACTATATTGACATTAGCGATGATTATAAATGTTTCTTGATCATTTTTTGACAGACAATTAGCCTGCATGAGTACATAGCTTATTAACCATAGCTAATCACTTAAAGGGACACACTGCAATATTGGCATATTGTCTTAAAGGGACACACATCACTATTGCTGTATTATTGTAAAGGGAGGAGACACAGCGATCTCGATTTTATTAAAACTGGTGTCCGGTTATTTTTCTTCATAAATTGTATTTGTTCAATGATTAATGTTATAAGAATAATATAAAGCAAACTAATTGTGCATGTTAAAGGGACACATGGTAATCTTGAGTTTTATTGACACATTAAAATTAGTAACTGGATTTATTAATCCTACCTCATTTTGACTTTAAAACTGCTTGCATATAATTAAATGAAAAATTGAGATTTCAAATTTCTTCAATATTCTACCAAATGTTTAATATATTATTGGTGCAATATTAAGAAAAGTTGGTTATAATATGAAAAAACAATTTCTTTGAATTATTGGAATAATTGATATCAAAGATTGCAAATATGAAAGTTAGGTAGAAAAACCTAATGTGACGCCGCAAGTTTTAAAACAAATCAAGATTGTCAAGTGTCCCTTTAATTACTAACTGTTGATTATATTGCACCGTTTATGTAAGATTCATTGATATGACATTTTAATCACTGTTTGAAACATTTTTAAATTTTTTGGATTTTTCTGAAAAAAAAGAGCCCAATGTGTCCCCTTATAAATTGTACTATTTAAAAATTTCTGTTTGAATAATTATTGATTATACAGTAAACAAATAGATATTATTTAACTGCTGGGATCGATTATAGGGAAATCCTTCACAAGATGGTTACAGTCACGTCGTTCTTTTCATGAACGAGCAGATGCGAGTGAGAGAAAAAAGCACAAAAGAGTGTCTACCAATGAGTGAAGGATTTCTCTATGAACGAACCCAGCAGTTAAATAATCTATTTATTACATTTTAAATCAGTTTAAGTATGATTTTAACCGAAATTATTCACTTTATTGAACACTTTCTGCAGATGACATCGACGTCGGCAACTCTTTATTGCCGTCATGACTCAACGTCACAGTTATTTATTTTTGTGTTCTGAGTTAGTTATCAATATTTAGCGATTATGAATATTCTTCCACTGAGAAATCCCAATCTTTCACCAATAAAAATGTAATATGAAGAAATAAACAGGTTACATGCAATAGATATATAATATAATTATAGTACTGGCGTTAAAATGGCCAGTTTTGCTAATGTGTTCGTATATTGTCTGCAGCTGTCTGTCGTTTGTCCGTCTGTCTGTCATTTCAATTTTGTCTGTCCATGGTCCGTTGGCTTTTTGTTGTGAACAGATAATTTTAATAAACAATTTTACATTTTTTTGGCGAAATTTGACTTGATGCTTTAGTACATTAAAGATCGTGAGTTTGATAGTAATAGTGACGTGTCTTGAAGAGTTATTGCCCTTGATTATTAAAAAATATGCAAATTTCAGCTTATAAACACAATGAGTAAATGGTTACAGATTTTCACCCAATTTGATTTGAAGCTAGTTGTGTTTCAGTAAGTTCTCAGACAAGTTCTCAGACAAGTTTGACATAGGTGCATTACAGAGTTATTTCAGCTTGGATTTTAATCACTCCAGATCACTGCCTGAGGAGGGCAGGGCAAAGGTCTTCAGAGTTTGAATACAGTACATTGCTATTAGTCGTTTTTTTGTTGAGATTTTCATATCAAATTACAACTCAGTACATTAAAGACGCATCATTTTTGATTTTCGATTATTTTAGTCTGCTGATTTCTTGTTCAAATCAAGATTGTTTTATGTTAGTTCACAAGTCTCTTTGTCCCAAAGGTTAACATAATATGGCAGTCAATAGTTGCATAAGATTTGCTCTACCTTTTTCAGTAAGGGGCTGGCGTGGCGCAGTCGGTAGCGCGGCGGATTTGTAACCGGAGGCCCCGGGTTCAATCCTCCGTGGTGCCACTGAGTTCCGTCGGTGTGTTCTTGGGCAAGACACTTTTCCTTAGCCTCGTCCGTCGGATGGGGACGTAAACCGGGCGGTCCCGTGTATCGGTCTATCAACCGAGCACGTTAAAGAACCATAGGAATCTATTCAATAATAAGAGTAGGGCAGGTTCCCGGATTCCTATGTATCCTTCCCCTCTCTCTGGGGCGGCTCTAAATAACCTGTACTGTGTTGATGAGCCGTTAAACAACATTCAATTCAATTCAATTCCTCCGTCGGATGGGGACGTAAACCGGGCGGTCCCGTGTATCGGTCTATCCTCCGAGCACGTTAAAGAACCATAGGAATCTATTCGATAATAAGATTAGGGCAGGTTCCCGGATTCCTATGTATCCTTCCCCTCTCTCTGGGGCGGCTCTAAATAATCTATACTGTGTTAATGAGCCGTTAAACAACATTCAGTTCAATTCAGTTAAAACACATCTTTAACATCTCTAGAAATTCAAAAAAATACCAAGTTTTGCGTTTTCAAATGTACGGAGTGTATTTAAAGATGCTACACTTATTTGACAGGTTTTAATTTGTGACCCCTTGGTCATAGTACTATTTTTAACTCACTATTTAACTTAAAATACTTCAACGATTTCAATAAGTATGAATGTAATGAAATAACTCATACCATGTTTCTGAAAACAGATGTACTATCTAATATGTTATATTTCACCAACAGATGTTCTCCCCTCCGGTCAGCGGTGGTGGCGGCTCCATGAAAGGTCATCCAGGCATTCAAGGTCATCCAGCAGGTCAAGGTCATCCAGCAGGTCAAGGTCATCCAGGGGGTCAAGGTCATCCATCAATGGACATGATGTATAATGCCTACAAACAAGGTGAGTGTTCATCTTATATGCATTATCTGTTAAAGGTTACCATGGAAACCAAAACAAATGACACAAAAACATTATTTGTGTTTCACTGAGCAGCTCTAAATAAATAGGGTAGGCAATGATTTTTTTTTTTTACATTTTGTTTCTTACTAGTCTCAGATTGGCGGAATAACATTTACATATTTATGCATTTTATGCGTCGATGTCGCCAACAATAATCATTTTGTTTATTTACATAATGATGTTAGCCACTTTTTATGGCAGCGAAGGGACCTTTAGTTCGTCCTTTTCTCCGAAACACTCGTGTCTCGGCCATGACTTTAAAAGAACTGAAGGGATTTCAATGATACTTCGCACAAATGTTAACCACAATGAGGTTTGTCGTGTGCAAGAATAGGGTTCGTACCTCAAAGGTCAAGGTCACACATGGAGGTCAAAGGTCAAATGAGTTGACATTTTCGTGGGTATTTGTCACTTATTGCTGACAAATTGTCCTGATAAAACTTGATGTGCTGTATTCCATCATCAGAGCTGTAGATACTTTTTGACTGCAACGAGTATTTACTCATCAGATTCAAAATGAATGAGTAAAGGGAACATGCTAGGACAATATTACCCATCATCCTGTGGCATTTATAACAGCTTTTATAAAAAACCATATATAGTGTCTGATTCATACATACTCACCAAAAAAACAAGTACCCCCTTTTTTTGCTGGTATTCCCTTAGGCCAGTTTTTGAGGGAGTAGAACAGCTTGAATAACCCTTCAATTAAACAGTGTTTGATGTTTTTAAGCACACTTCACCCAGTACTAAATATTCCTTTAAACAGTTACAAATTTTGCCAAGCAATACTCTTTTGGATGCTATGGAAACCTTAAAGGGAGGTAATTTGATGATTTTTGATAATCAAAAGCTGCTACCTACACAATTGGTGTTGTGTTTTTCTGTGATTTTTTCTAGAGCAAAGTATAGAGAATATTGTCTTGGACAAATTTTTGAGGTAATGTTTGTAGATTTTAAGTGTTTTTACATAAAACACATGGTTTAAGAAAAAAGGGGATAACTCCCTTTTGTACTGAACTTTTCAAAAACATGTGGTGGTGGTCGATCTAATTGTTCTATATACGTCATTTATTATTTCCTGTTTTGCTGTCTATATAATACGGGAAAGAAAAAGGGGTACTATTTATTTTTGCTCAGTATATAAAACAATGCCTCCTATAAACTGACACCTGTAATCTAATTTATTGCCTCCAGTTGACTTAATTTCCATTACCTTTGCTGAAGGTAGACTACTAAAATAGATTAAACCAAAACTACCCATGATGCATCTGTGTACTGAACTGGCAGAACATGAAGTTGGAATAATATTGCTGATGATTAAATAACCTACACAGATGTCTTCTGGGAGTTGTTACAGGAGCATATGGTACCACAGTCTGGTACTGAGTTCACAACTTGTGTGTTGGATTCCGATAACAGATTCATCTCATAGAGAGGTGTCTTGCAGGGTTTGTGTTTTTTAGGTGGATCAGGTGGCAACTGATACAAAGATTTGGGGGTTGGGTGGGGATTTGGCGGTAGGGTGGGGTAGTGTGGTAGAATGGGGAGCGGAGAACATGAGACATATTCAAACCCCAGATATGCACCTATGGCCTTAGTTTATTATTTCTCTGTGTGTGTGTGTGTGTGTGTGTGGGGCGGTGGACCTTAGTGTATGCATTCTGCTGAGACTTACATGTATATGTTTGTACTACTAAGGTTTATAGTCCCACTGCTTTTCAAGGTCATCTGACCCTATATAACCTTAGAGAACAGATGTTTGACAGGGCTAAACTTTTTCCAGTATTATCATCATCATCACTTGGAAGCTGGATAGACAACAGGTTTTTCTGATAAAATCATTATCAGAACTGGAATGTGTGAAACAATTGGCAGATGGTGGTACTGCACAATAATCTCATGTTGAACAGACACCAGGGGCAGCTGATGGTGTTGCTGATGTTTACATCAGGTGACCTAGATCTGTAACCGGAGTTGCTGCTGAACACGTGGGAGGTTATGATGGAACAGCCCCCTCAAAGGGAGTTAAGTTACTGAGGACGCTGTCAGTGTGCAGGGGTGTTGATGTATATTATTATTATTATGGAAGCACTGCTGCTGCTGCTGATGATGATGATGATGATGATGATGTGGCTGCTGATGTTGTGGATGCTGATGATGTTGCAGTTGCTGCTGCTGATGATGATGATGTTGCTGCTGATGATGATGATGATGACATTGCTGCTGCTGCTGATGATGATGTTGTGACTGCTGATGTTGTGGCTGATGATGACGATGATATGGCAGCTGATGATGATGTGGTTGCTGTTGATAATGTTGCTGCTGATGTTGTGGCTGCTGATGATGTTGCGGTTGCTACTGCTGCTGATGATGCTGTGGCATATGCTGATGCTGCTGATAATGATGCTGCTGATAATGATGTTGTGGCTGCTTATGTGGCTGCTGTTGATGGTGTTGTGGCTGCTGTTGATGATGTTGTGGCTGCTGTTGATGGTGTTGTGGCTGCTGTTGATGATGATGTTGCTTTCTGATAGTCTTGTTGCTGCTGCTGCTGATGATGTTCAGGCCTTTTTCTACTATTCTCACGGGTCCGACTATCGGACCCGTTCCCAATGCCAAATATAGTTGTTTTTTTTCCAATTCTGAAATAAAATTCCCCATTTTTTTTTTTTTTTTTTTTATTTTTTTTACAAAGTCAGGTAAAATATACAAATGTTTACAAAAAAATACTATAAAAATAATATTTAAATCATGTATCATGTATTGAAACCAGGCAATTAAAACAACCTGATATATATGTACAACTAACTAACGAAAATTCCCAATTTGAGGCGTAAAGCGATTAATTTTTTTCCCAATTGCGCAAAATTTACGGCGTAAATTTTCCCAATTTGTCCAGGGTCTTTTTCCCAAAATGGGCAGCTGATGTTGCTGCTGTTTTCTGATAATAGTGTTGCTTACTGTTGCTTTCTAATGATGCTGCTGCTGCTATGAGGATATTACTTCTGCTTTTGTTGGTGTTGTGGCTATCGCTTCTGCTGCTTTCTAATGGTGACGCTGTTGCTGCTATGATTATGGTGATTTTCAGGAAGTTGAAAAATCCAACTTGATGTTTTTCCTTCTCCAGGAAGCCTACATTCTACAAGGATTTTCAAATGAGGCAAAGCGAGCTTCATGCAGCTGTGTAGAAACATCAAGTTTAGGTCAGAATGAACATCTGTGCAAACTGCCTCTCTACACATTTCACCTGTTTTCTATCTACAGCACATGTGTTTTGTGTAGCATTCTAGTCTGGTTCTCTGCATATTCACCTGTTTTATATCTCTGGCACATGTGTTTTGTGTACCAGCCTGATAGAAAAACATGTTCTGCCATAGCTTTAAAAAATTTGTTTTGGGGGGATCTGGTCAAAGTTGTGGTGCAGGTAGAAGGAGAGATTTTATTGAAAACCAATGATGGTGCAAAAATAGGACTGGCCACAGGGGTCTGGGAGAAAACAAACAAAGGTAGTGAAAGATAGGGCTGGCCAAAGGGGTTCAGGAGAAAACAAAGGTAGTGAAAAATAGGTCAAAGGGGTCCGGGAGAAAACAAACCAAGGGTAGTGAAAAATAGGACTGCATGGTTTCTGGGAAACTACAAGGTAGTAAAAATATGACAATGCTAGTAATTTATGATGTAGAGAGTGTAGAGTAAAACAGTTAACATGTTAAGTTCGAGAAAAGCGAGTAAGAGCGTTAGATAGAAGTGAGAAAAGGGCTTTAGAAGGTTAGAGGATGCATAATATCCACAAAGTGAACATATGTATGATACAACAGCAGGTACATGCTGTTGTCAAGTTTTGTAGATCAACATTTTCATGAATGAATTTCCTAATAATAATAACCATAAATGGGTAACAGGTGGCTCAGTTTAAAGCATGTGCACATTTCATATGCAACTGAAGCGCATTATGTTGTCATATAATTTGAATTGACATAAATTACTCTTCAGATTGCTCCAAGTCCCTTTAAGCCTATGTTGTGAGAGGGCACTGCTTCAAGTCCCTTTAAGCCTATGTTGTGAGAGGGCACTAGAAGAAAAGGATCTGAATTTTTTTTGAGCCCTCTATTTAATCTCCCCGTCAATAAAATTCAGTAAGAAAACAATTTAATAAAAAGAAGTAAATGATCTGATAGATGTAGAAAAAATGATTATAAACTAGATTTTCCTGATTGTTAATGATAATAGTAATAACAGTGTATTATTCATTATGCAGCTCCCACTTCGAGCTCAACTTGTATGTGTGGAAGTGTGATTCTTAAGAATGGCGGGACATATAGAGTACTGGTAATACCCAGGGTAGAGTACTGGTAATACCCAGGGTGGAGTACTGGTAATACCCAGGGTGGAGTACTGGTAATACCCAGGGTAGAGTACTGGTAATACCCAGGGTGGAGTACTGGTAATACCCAGGGTGGAGTACTGGTAATACCCAGGGTGGTGTACTGGTAATACCCAGGGTGGAGTACTGGTAATATCAAGGGTAGAGTACTGGTAATATCAAGGGTCAGGGTGGAGTACTGGTAATACCCAGGGTGGAGTACTGGCAATACCAAGGGTGGAGTACTGGTAATACCAAGGGTAGAGTACTGGTAATACCCAGGTAGAGTACTGATAATACCCATGGTAGAGTACAGGTAATACTCAGGGAAAATGGGGTGGTCTGCCTCTACCACAAAACAAATCGACTGACATAATAGCCTAAAATGTGCTAAAAGTGACGTAAAACACCTTTCAAACAAACAAACAAAGTATGCAGCAGTTTTATTATTCAGTATGGACACATTTGTTGACAGTTCCACGCGTGTAATGTGAATTTAAACATTAAGTTTCGAATTTAGAAATGCACAAATTCATAGCCCATGTTACGGATGATTGTCACTTTAAATTGTAACAATTTTGTAACTTGTTACTCATGATAGATACATTATTTTGTTACTTGTTACTCATGATGGATACATAACTTTTGTAATGCAGAATTGGAAAAATGTGTCTGAGAGGATCTACGGAACCCCTGCTAGTCAGCCGGGCGATCACATTTCCTTAAATAACAAGTAATGCAGCATTGTCATGCGTCTTTGTCAGTCATTTTTGCTTTCAACTAGATATTTTTAAAGTTTTTGGTTCAACTTGTCCTTGGATGACGTTTATATAGGCATTGGGTATATATATATCAGTTTTGTATCATCGCGAAGACGGATTTTGCCGGGGCTCAGGTGGTTTACACGCTTCGGCTATAATGAGAGAATGATTGATCCAACAAGCAAACATCTGCTAACATGGATTATGTTGCAACCTTTTGTAAAAATAAGAAGACATATCGCAAATTTGTCGGATAAAAGATTTTGATTTCTGACTAATAGCAGAAGATCTTCGATTCTATTTTCCTCTGTCCATTGTATTGTATGATCTATTGCAAAATAAGACAGATTTACTTTGTTACGTGCATACACAACTGTTTTTCATAGCATGCCTTCACTAGACATGTAAGGAGATCTCAAGAAATACAGTCCGAAAGGACAATGGCATTATAACACTTGGATGATTATACTGTTTTACCTCTGTATAATAGGTTTGCATTTATATTTAATAAAACAATGATATTACATGTTAAAGAAAAACTAAAGAAATAAATAGTTTGTAATATATAGAGTTAGTGGGATGGGCCAATTTATCGATAATTTTTTTCCCCAATTTGGTCATTTTTACGATAGAAAATCCCCAAATTTACAAGGGCCCTTTTTCCCAAAATACCTGGAAAAAGCCAAGGGCTCTTCAATCTTCCAACATCCATTTTGAGATTCTCCCCTTGGTGAACAGTAGCAGTGGGAACTGCCAGATGGTCGGCCACACTTGTTACAAGTAACTCATACACAGGTATCTCTCTGCTCTCTCTCAAAACTGCATAAATCACCACAGTGTTGGCTCTGACTAATTGTCCTGATAAAACTTGATGTGCTGTATTCCATCACCAGAGCTGTAGATACTTTTTGACTGCAATGAGTATTTACATTTACTTGTCAGATTCAAAATGAATGAGTAAAGGGAACTCATTCATAGTAATTTAAACACTTGCTTTAAATAGTTCATGCTTTCAAAATGGATGTGAATTAATACGTTTTAAAAAGAAATAACTATTCTGATTAAATGAAAGTAAAAACAAACAAAAAATCTCTGTACATGCTGTATGACCTTAATATTAGTCACATGTTTTGGCCTAAAAAAGAAAATTGTGTGGTTCGGGTAACATGTTCAAAATTGGTAGGTAGGGTAGTTCGGATTTTTTTTTTTTTTTTTTTTTTTTATTCTTTTTTTTTTATTCTTTTTTTTTTCGAAATGGTCCAAAAAAACGTCAGGGAAGATGCACTGAATTATGTACTATAATTACTGTGACTTTATATTGTTATTTTTTTTATTTATTTATTTTATTTTTTTAATTTTTTTTAATTTTTTATTTTTGTCGAAATGGACCAAAAAAACGTCAGGGTCGGCGGGTATTCGTAGGTAGGGTCGGGTGACCCGAACCACACACTTTTTTTTTTAGGCCTTGGAACAATTTTCATCATGTAAATTTGGAATAATCTGTTCCAGCGGACAAAACATACACATATAATACTCATGATGTTTTAAAAGTCATGAGTTTTCATAGTAAGTTGATGAGTAATGATACTCACATTTTTAAAAAACTTTTTTGTAAAGAATGTATGAGTGAAATATTAAAAAACTCATCTTTATACAGTTCTGCATCACTGCTTCTGATACTGATATATAATCTGGTCTTTGTTAGGCATACCCAGGGTACATATGAGTGTACATATGCAGTGTCTATTCTAGGACGCGTGATCGCGCGATTCGCGCCATTTTCTACGAAATGCGTTTTTTTTTAAACCTAATGCGCGCTGATCTAGCATTCAAATGTAGAAAAAAAAATTCAATTTGTGACAAATATGCATGCGACATCGTAATCCGTAAATTTTAACTAAATGGAGACAAATTCTGATTATTGTTTATCAGAGCTTTTCTTGATCATCTTGAACGCTTGATTGTAAATACAAACTTTTGTCTTGAAATTAATTCCCAGGTTAAGTGGCGCTAGGTATCACATGGCGTGTTGACGTCACTCGATTTCAGATTGTACAGAATAATTTAGACGAAAATGAGTTTAGGACATGCTTGTTTTGCCTTGCTGTTGCAGACATTATTTTCGTTCGTTTTAAAATTTGTAAAATTGTTGTTTACAGTTACATGTACGGCAAATTTAAAAGGTATCTGTCAGTTCATGTGTTTTCACATATTCCTCCCAGCCTTTTTAAAATCCCTCCTTTTTTTTTCAAGTATAGGGGGGAAAATGTATAGGGGGGATTTCCCCCCCTATTTTTCGATTTCTAGAATAGACACTGCATATGTCTCAGTGACATAGGGATTAACAACGTTGCGTTGAAAACCTTCTTGCCTCCCACCGCTGTAGGTTCGAATCCCACTGGAAGCTTGACTTGTAAGTGAGGAAGTGTCGATTCTTACGGATGGTGGGAGGTGTACAGTACTGGTTCTACCCAGGAAAAGTGGGTGTCTGCCTCCACCACAAAAAAAAATGACCGTCATAAATAAACTTACATAGTTAAAAATGACGTAAGACACCATATAAACAAACCAACCTAGGATATGTATGAGTCTGTATGATGTCATGTGACCATGCAACCATTCGAAAAAACCCTTGAATAACTTCACGGACACAAAACAGACCACACGAATGGTTCTCTAATCATTTTGAGATTAATTGCCTGCACTGCCATAACATGGGAAGCAAATATTGTGCAAATTATGTTTTAAACTATTTGAAAGTTGCACTTTTCCGATTGTAAATATAAATAATAATCACAGAAATGCGTATGGTCTCTAGCAACCATGGCAACCAGAAGCATGCTTTCGATGTAAAAACGCATTACGCGTGCATCTGTTCGATGGAGCTGAGGTGTTGAGAATTAAAACAATCTTTGAAAATGACATGTTCATGTTTAGTCCATATCTTCTGGGTACCAAATAAATTGAATTGAATTGGATTTTATGATTGCGCCTATAGTATGGTGACTTTCCAACGAAGAAGATTACAGGTGCCCCATGCAGGTAATTTTCATGCACAGGCGGTCACCGTGGTAGAACCACCGACGTTCTGCCATCCAGCAGGATAAGATTCCTGGTCTCATGAGGCCTCAAACCCACAGCGATAAGAGGGGTCATTGGTCAAGGTCATCCATTTTTGTGTTGTGGATGTGCAATGTTCATGTTAACGCTGCGGATTCTTCTCAAATTCATCAAACAACAGTCCAATCCATTCATTTAGTTTGAGCGGCCTCGGTAGCACATGGAAAAAGCAGATAAGGCCAAACAAAAAAATATGTGTGGTATAGGTTACCCGACCCTATTTTAAGGGGCCGACCCTAAAAAATGTTTTGTTGATAATGCAAAAAAATCGAACTCAAGGTATAGTAATTTAACATACTAAATTCATTATCAGAATTGAATTCATTATTGAGAAAAAAAAAGCCTACCTACCTACCCTATTTGTTTTGCCAGTGTTACCTGAATCACACATATTATTTTGTTTGGCCTAAGCTGCAGACCTCTGCCCTGCACGAGTTCGCTTCGTAGCGAAAACATGTCTGATGGGAAACTTCATCTCGTCTCTGTGAGGTTACTGTTCCACTATAGCTTAATATGATGTGTTAACGGGACGTAAAACCTTATTTCATTTCCGTCTTCTGTATCCCATACCTCTGGTGGTGGAAGAACAGTGTTGTTTTTATGCCTAATTTGGGGCCGTTATTCGGCCTCTTCACAATGCCAAAAAGTATACTTTTTTCACAATTATATCAAAAAAAAAAAAAAGTCAGTAAGGATACTAGTCTTAATATAAGCTGGTGTCAAAACTAGTCTGTATTTACCAAAAACTAAACTTAAAACCAAGGAATATTAAACTGTGAAAATAAAAGTGAAAAAAGTTTTTTTTTCTTTTGTTATAATATTTCAAAAAATTTCACAATTTCTAGAAAAATGCCGCTATTTTTCACAATGGCACAGGCACAGGCTGCATTCACAAAACACATAAAAAAACACTGAAGAACAACACTTTCTCATTTACAAGTCGAGTTCCCAGTGGGATTCGACAAGAAGTATTCATGGGTTCTTAAAATACCCGTTATTGAATATGCTTAAAATTAATTATGTATTGGTAACTCTTTATTTTGCGCTCCAGTTTTTGGGTTTGGCCTGGCTGGTTAAAGCCATTTATATTGTCGAGAGAGTTTGGATTCTCAAAATATGTAAGTTATACATATACCTCGTTGTCATTAGGTTTAGAAATAGTGGAATCAGTTGTAAAATGTGCCTTTTGATGGCAAGAAAGAGACTTTAAAGGGACACATGGCTATCGTGAAGTTTTTATTAACATTATAAATTAGCTTCTCGATATATATTTAATCCACTATCATTTGACTTTAAAGGGACACACGGGAATCTCGATTTGTTTAAAACTCACGGGATCCCCTTAGTTTTTAATATAACGCATAATTATTTGTAATCATTGATATTCGAATAGTTCAAAGAAATTGTTTTACCTTATTATAACTAACTTTTCGTAATATTGCACCAATAATGTAAAAATTTGGTAGAATATTGAAGAAATTTTAAATCTCAGTTTTGTATTTAATTATATGGAAGTAGTTTTAAAGTCAAATTAAGGCAGGATTAATAAACTGAGTTACTTATTTTAATGCATTAATAAAACTTGAGATTGCTGTGTGTCCCTTTAAACCTGCTGGCATATATATAGTTAAATAAAATGTTGAATTTTTCACTTTACTTAAAGGGTCCTCCAAATTGAAATAACTTCCCTTTGTATTACAAAGATAATGATTAGCAGTTTCTAAAAATACTTCGGTCAACATCGTAAACCTATTCGTTCATCGGTAAATCACGAATCCATACGGCACATTTGCCCCTAATACACACCTGTCACGGAAACGTAACTGAGGTTTCACGGAAACAGCCGAATGGAAAACCCCTGTTGACGTCACGCATTACCCATGGTTCATTAGAAACGAAAATGGCGGACACAAACGAAGTAAACAATGCGAGCGAAGTGGAAAATGTTGAACACATTTTGTTTTCCCCATCCACTTTAATTTTGAGCGTATAAAGCATAAATG
This sequence comes from Cyrtodaria siliqua, assembly GCA_037043455.1. Lineage (NCBI taxonomy): Eukaryota > Metazoa > Mollusca > Bivalvia > Adapedonta > Hiatellidae > Cyrtodaria > Cyrtodaria siliqua. The sequence goes on from JAWPHD010004709.1 coordinate 88,446, forward strand.
AAAACAATAAACGAATAATACAAATAAACTCATGGTATTGGATTCTTCAATGTCTTCATCCTGTGACTGTGTCTCCGTCTGTGGGTCTGCAAATCGGAGAATCGGGGAATTGCGTCAGGTTTCAGCATTGGTTTTAAGTTTTCGATACCTACCGTATTTACTCAATGAGTCCGGACACTCATTAATTCCAGACACCTAATTAATTGAAGGATATAATAAAACTAGTGTTCGGACATATTAAGAAATTTATCTTATTTCAATAGTTTTGATGGTTTTATACATTCGAACAGCGGGAAAAGATGAACTATTCGCCGAAAATGACGAGTTAAAATTACGATCAACGACTTCTTCTAATTGCTGATTGCATCATGATAATTACCAACAGAGGCAGCAGAATATACTTCAATGAATTTAATTGTAACTTGTTTGATGCAATTAAATAAAAAAAAATTGATTGTGATTTTTTACTGTTATTAACGAGTAATTTTGAAACAGTTACATTATTACTGACCCATGCTATAAACATACATCCATATAAATTCTGTGTAATCGGTCAGGCGCGTGTTGAAACAATTGTTTAAACCAGGTAAAACCATTCCAATGTAGGTGTTACGGGTTGTTTTGTGTTGTCGCTGTAGTAGCTAGTGGGCCATTCCATTATCAGCAAAAAAAATACGGACTCGCTCATACAGGCAAAGTGCTGTGCGATTTGGTGTCTGTACAACTACTATTTTTTATTTCATACTATAAGCATGGCATGCTTTGTTTTTTAGCTTCGATTTGAGGAATATCATGATGGTGCAATTAAATGGACAAAGAACACGACTATTTTATAATTTTAATTTATTTTCTGCGATACCTTCTATGTTTTTATTTTGTAATAAAATAATCAACATGTTTAAAAATTGCATTGTCTCATTATTCAATAAAGTTCATTGCTACATTTCAAACAAAATATAATAATTTAATATAATAAACTAAATGTCATAATTGTTCATTAGTTCATTGTTTACATATTTTTTATTAGTTCACTGTTGTGGATTGAATCGCATATAGCACAGTATACTATTACACAGTCCGCACTAGCCAGCATATACCTACACTTGTGACTAGAACGTGACAGTTCCACAGATCAAACAGTGTACCGCTCACTCACCGCATAACTAACTCTACCCGCGTGTAAAGTGTGTCTCGGTGTACTGATTTCACAGGTTTTACAGTTTGCCCAAGTTGAGTACCGTAATTTTAGACAGTTTATAGAATAGCCGAATAATTACCAATAAGTGATAATTAATGGATGGTTTTTCGTAATTACCGTAAAAAGAGCCCCGAACATAACAATTAAGAATACTTACTGTAGAATGTTAATTTACCGTTCCCTCTCAAAATATTCGGACATTGGCAAAAATGAATTAATTTTGGAAAGTTATATTTCCGGACACCAATTTTTTTTTTTATCCCGTCCGAACTGATAGAGTAAATACGGTTATCTCGTTTTCGTTACATATCTTTCTCAATAAAATGGTCCGAACATACGCAAGAGTGCTCTGAAAAATTCCATTTCACACCGTTTTGCAAAACAACAAGTTCAATCCATTTAGTTCGATGACGGCCAAATGGAAATGTGTGGAGACTTACACTGCCTTCCTGTTTACTTTTTCTACAAAAGCTTAATGAGCACCTTTTCACCCATGATGAAGACACGAACACATCAATATTCCAGGGTTTAAAACACTTAGGCTATATGAGAAAAATGAACATCCAACAAGATTAAGGGTTTGTTTACACATAGATACGCGCCATAATTGATTATGTAAATTAGGTAATTTGTACGGAAGATGTGATTGGTCAACCCCTTATGACGTCATTTTCCGAAGATCGGCCGCGCACCAGTTTTTTTTATGTACAGGTAAACTTCATACCTATAAAACTTGCTTTTATCAACAGTTTTTGAGAAAACGGACGATGACATTCTATTATAATAAGCGTTCATTTAAAATCACTTTATTTTTCAATTTGGAGGACCCTTTAATTATTTTACCATAGGTTGGAATATATTATTGGTGAAAGATAATTATTATTGGTGAAAGATAATCAACAGTTAGTAATATGCATATACAATTTGCCTTGAGCTATTCATATAATTAATATTAATGATAGAACAAATGCAAATCATGTAGAAAAACTAGACGCCGCAAGTTTTACAAAAATCAAGATTGCCGTGTGTCCCTTTAAAGAAACAGTACCCTCCAAATAGCAACAAAATTACACTGTGCTGTGTATCAAAACTCATCCAGGTGTTCGGTCATATATATATGTCGATTAAAGGGACACTGTGCGTATTAAAAGTAAGCCGATATTGAGCATAACCAAATAACCGTCTGACTTTTATTCAGTGAAATGTATCCATGAAAACATGAGCATATGAACATGAAAACATGAGCATATGAAGTCTGTAGTAATACATTTGTGAGTTTGAAAAAAAAAAGCTTTAATTATTTTTTGTAAATAAAGTGGGACCCACCATATTTACCTTTTCTGCGATCACGTGACTTCCATTAGCGCATTAGGTTTTCACCATAGGGCCTAAAAAAAAACTTGTGTGTTTCTGGTTTCACCCTGTCAAAAAGTTAGGGTAGGTAGGTAGGAAAAAGTTTTTTTTTTAGATATTTTTTTTATATATATTTTTCGCATATATTATGCCATTTTTGTACTAAGGCATCTTTTTGATAACCTTTGCAATGCAGATTAGATGCTTAACAACTCTGGCTAATAAAATTATCATTTGAATAAAAAAAAAAAAATATATATATATTTTTTTTTTTTTCCGCTAAAAATATTTAGGGTCGGCGGTGATAAAGTAGGGTCGGTCGGGAAACCGGAAACACACATGTTTTTTTATTAGGCCTAGTATGTATTGCGTAATCAGTGTTCTCCCCAGGAATTTTTCAAGACATGTCGCCTTTATCAGAGTGTATCCTTATACCTGACCCCTATATGTATGCGTACATGTAGTTTGTCAGAAACACACTTGATTTACAAAAGGAAGAGGCTACTGATTATATATATTGTGTTTTAAACTTCTTTGAGCTAATCAAAAATGAAATAATTGAAATGTGTTACATGTCCTTTAAAAATTAAGGCATGTTGCAAAAGCATTTTGGCTGTGAAGGCATGTTAAATGTGACGTGCCTTAATAGCCTGGGGAGAACACTGGTAATGTATAGCCCGGTTAGCTCAGTCGGGTGCTAAGTTGACGTCCGTCGGATGGGGACGTAAACCGGGCGGTCCCGTGTATCGGTCTATCCTCCGAGCACGTTAAAGAACCATAGGAATCTATTCGATAATAAGAGTAGGGCAGGTTCCCGGATTCCTATGTATCCTTCCCCTCTCTCTGGGGCGGCTCTAAATAACCTACACTGTGTTGATGAGCCGTTAAACAACATTCAATTCAATTCAATTCGACTACTTTACGCTCACGCTCACTATTATTGCCGCGAGTGTAATTTTAGTTTGGGCTGCTAGTTCAAACACCCGAAGCGGTTTCTCATTTTTTTGTACCGCGATTGATTTCCACCAAACAATCCTGCTTTTAATTAGTAAATATTCAATAATGTTTGGTGTGTAATGTTTGCGAACAAAATTAGTGTGTGTTTTATAAGCTAAAAGTTCCAGACATTGTCCCTTTAAAAGTAAAGGTTTATTGGCAGGTTCTAAAAAATACCCCAGACTGAATGTGCGTAAAATGAATTACGAGTTTCAGGTTTTGGCCCGGCTGGTTAAAACCGTTTATATAATTGTGTCTATAGAGTTTGAATGCTCTATGTGGTTTTATATTATATACCTCATCGTCTGTAGGTTTGGAAATGGTGTACATCTGTTGTAAAATGTGCCTGTTCATGGTGAGATTAGGGATTTTAAACAACATTTCAGCCATTTAGTTAGCTATAGTTACACTGCTCCATAGCTATAGTTACACTGCTCCAGAACCTCACGGTGATCAATGAAGCCTCTACACACAGGGTCAAAGGTCAAATGTAACATAGTCCCTGCTATATGCTATAGGTAGTGTGATTGATAGGCTGAGAGAAAATATTTTAAAATTCTATGAATATAAACTTTTAGATTTATTGCTTTACTTGTTTTCTTCATACATAAAACTATTATTGAACTTGATCCAGAATTACTGTATGTATAAAAATAATATATTAATTATAAAAAACTTCATTAAAATGTTTCGGTGTTAAAAGGGAACCATCAGTTTTTTTTTACCCAACTCCAAATTTTTATTAACTGTTAATGAATTAATAAAGTTAATGAAATAGTAAAAATAGTTACAGGAATAAACAGAATGATGGTTGAACATTGATGAATAAATTATTTGATGGATGATAAACGAAGGATAAAAAAAAAAAAAGAATGATAAAACACATGAACAATTGAATTGAATTGAATGTTGTTTAACGGCTCATCAACACAGTATAGGTTATTTAGAGCTGCCCCAGAGAGAGGGGAAGGATACATAGGAATCCGGGAACCTGCCCTACTCTTATTATCGAATAGATTCTTATGGTTCTTAAACGTGCTCGGAGGATAGACCTATACACGGGACTGCCCGGTTTACGTCCCCATCCGACGGACGAGGCTAAGGTAAAGTGTCTTGCCTAAGAACACACCGACGGAACTCAGTGGCACCACGGAGGATTGAACCCGGGGCCTCCGGTTACAAATCCGCCGCGCTACCGACTGCGCCACGCCAGCCCCTGCACATGAACAAAGGAATGAATGAGTCTATGAAGGATAAAAAAAGCATGGATGAATTTTTGAATGATTAACTCTTAACCCTCTACATATATATAATGGACAGTCCATTTTTATGTGACAAAGATTCCATTTAGAGTTACTCCAGGCTGATCTGGGTTTAGTCGTGCTTAGCTGCTTAGCGGGTTAAGGGTTAATTGATTTGATGAATGAACACAGAAGAATTTCCTGTATTAAGCAAGCAAACCTAAATGTATCACATTTTGTGGGAAATGTTTTCAAATTTGGACACTAATCCTATCTTGTACTCGATACCCCTATTGCTACACCAATCCCTGTAAATCAAGGTTGTGAACCACTGTTTGTATAGAGGCCACATAATCCACTCACCTTTAATCTGGGATTTTGGTCATTTATTTACCTTGTTGGACACTTCATGTAGGAGTTTTCTGGTATGGTCATTTAGTGATCATTGCTTACTCAGTGGTTGGTTTTGTCACTTTGGGGGGTGTTTTTGAATTGAATTTGAATTGAAATGAATTTTGTTTAAACGGCTTATCACACAGTATAGGTTATTTAGAGGCGCCCCAGAGAGAAGAGGAGTGAAGGATACATAGGAATCCGGGAACCTGCCCTACTCTTATTATCGAATAGATTCCTATGGTTCTTTAACGTGCTCGTAGAGGATAGACCCGATACACGGGACCGCCCGGTTTACGTCCCCATCCAACACGAGGCTAAGGGAAAGTGTCTTGCCCAAGAACACACTGACGGGAAACTCAGTGGCACCACGGAGGATTGAACCCGGGCCTCTCTGCCGGTTACAAATCCGCCGCCTAAATGCGATTACCGACCTGCCGCCACGCCAGCCCTCTGGGTATTTTTGACACCTGTGTGGGTAAATCTTGTCTCCTTGTTGATCATCAGAACTATGATGTAACTATTGATAGGGTTCAAACAATGTTGGACAAAGAAAATGAATGAATGGTGTTTTAGGGCACGTTTGACATATAAATAGGTCATATTGTGCGCAAAAAATTTGATGTAAAAGAAGAAATGAAGTATTTATTTAAAAATTAGTTGTAAATATATAAAGATAAAATTATTAAAAAATAAGGGATGATAAGGTGTAATATAAACTATGTATGTAAATCCAACAAATGCCCGTCACCGGCGTATATAAACAAGTAAATATATATAAGAACACATTATAATGATTTTATATGAGTCTGATCTCTTTTAGGAAATCTAAAACAAGACTAAAATCTACAGTATCAAATAACTCTTTCATAGTATTAACATTGTAGTACCTTTTGACGCATAGGATCAAAGTCTACCACCCATTCCAATAATATGTGTTTGACCGTTAATGGTGCAAAGCAGGGTATACATTCTGGTAATTGCTTGAACAAAGAAAAAAAAAGAAGAAAAAAAAAGAAGACAAATAATGGTAAATGTAACTACAACATGGAGTTAGGTAGGAAGGGGTTGGGGGTAAAAAGGAATGCCATGTTCTTGCATACCGGATAAGGTTATATCTGCGTTTTAACATGGGTGATGGAAAGCCTGATCTTACGTGGGGAAAAGATAAAAGTTCCGCGCTGATATATCAGCAATGACAGTTGCATGATGTGTCACTGTGTAAAAACATAACAACGCAACCTAAGTAGTTGGCCGACGTCAATGAGCAGAATGTAACTGATATGCAAGAAAAAGAATCCATCATGCTTATCCGGTTCAGATAGGGAAATTCAAACCCCTGGGCATAACTGTTTTAAAACGGAACCTTGGCAGAGCCTCGGTTCCAGAAACCTTGGCAGAGCCTCAAGTTCCAATAACCTTGGCAGAGCCTCGGTTCAAGTAACCTTGGCAGAGCCTCGGTTCCAGTAACCTTGGCAGAGCCTCAGTTCCAGTAACCTTGGCAGAGCCTCGGTTCAAGTAACCTTGGCAGAGCCTCGGTTCCAGTAACATTGGCAGAGCCTCGGTTCCAGAAACCTTGGCAGAGCCTCGGTTCCAGTAACCTTGGCAGAGCCTCGGTTCAAGTAACCTTGGCAGAGCCTCGGTTCAAGTAACCTTGGCAGAGCCTCGGTTCCAGTAACCTTGGCAGAGCCTCGGTTCCAGTAAAGCAGTTATACCTCGTGTTGGAATATTCCCGATCTTCACCGGAAACACGTGAAATATTCTTACATTCTCTGTGATCGTAACAGCTTGTTCATGGTCGATTTTACATTTTTTAAAGGTGCATTGAATTATGAACTGGTGTTGGAATATTCCCGATCTTCACCGGAAACACGTGAAATATTCTTACATTCTCTGTGATCTTAACAGCTTGTACGTGGTCGATTTTACATTTTTTAAAGGCGCATTGAATTATGAACTCATATTCTAAGATTTTAATGTGATATTAGGGATTTTCTTTACCTCCCAGATTTCAGGGGGTTATTTTAAGGGGCCGACCCTAAAACTTTTTATGAAAAAAAAAAATAAAAAAAAATAAATAAAAAAATTTAAATATGATCTGAACAATGATTTATCACATTATTTTGAGGTAAACTGACATCACAGAGAAACTTTCAGTTGTATCAGCTTGTATGGGGTTTATGAGAGAAATATGTAGAATCTCGCAACATCTTGCTCCAAAAAAAAAAAGAAAAAGAAGAAAAAAAAGCCTACCGACCTACCCTATTTTTAGCTCGACTATTCGAAGAATAAGAGAGCTTATGTAATCACCCCGGGGTCGGCGTCAGTGTAGGCGTCCCACATCAAGGTTTGCGTGTAAGCTGTGTTTACAAGTCTATATCTCTTACATTTCTTATCCTACCACAACCAAATTTGTTCATGGGCTTCCTTGTAGCATTATCTTAAGGGCTGCTTAAGCAATTTTGGTTCCTGTAACCCATGGGCTCCCATGGAACCCAAATTCTGATAGCCCTTAAAATATGTCTGTTTCACATCAAATTTTGCGTGTAAGCTGTGTTTACAGGTCTATATCTCTTACATTTCTTGTCCTAGCTGAACTAAATTTTGGAATTGGTTTCCTTTAAGTATGTTGTAAAGGGTTGGATAAGTAATTTTGTCTTCTGCAAATTCTGCTCAACTCACTCCTGCCTCCCACCCTCACCCCCGCTCCACACACCCCTCCCACCCCTACCCACCCCACCCCCACTTGAAACTATTATATATTTTTTTTACATATTTCTATGTTGCTTTTGTCAATTCTTACACATATATGTTGCAACCCCCTCCCCCCACCCCTCTCACCCCATCCCCCCCACCCCTCTCACCCCATCCCCCTCGGCCCACACTTGGAACTTTTTTTTTTTTTTTACATATTTCTTTGTTGTTTTAGTCAATTCTTAAACACATATGTGTTATATTGTGCTCCCAACCCCACCCCACATTGTTGTAGCCTTGTTTTCTGATGGTATATACTAGCTATAAATTTATTATTCTCCGAAAAATCGAATAGTCGAGCTGCGCTGTTCTCCGACAGCTCTTGTTTTAGAGCATGCAATAGGAAACACACCTATATATTTTTTTGGCCTGACGCTATTATACAAAAATTGAGGCCATTAAGCGACTGATTTACCATCTCGAAAATTAACAGTCAACCCTTTAATTATAGAACTCAAGAAAAAAAGTTGAAGCAGAGTCTCTTTCTTTGATAGCATCAGATTATTTAATTATTATTTTGGGTATTAGTTTGTGAGAAATGGCAACACTGCTAGCTAACAGATGCACATTACCCATCGTCACTTATCAAACATTGAATTACCAGCTCCATCTCCCAACATTTACTGCCGGGTACTGAAAATCATTGGACGATAATAACGTTTGAAATGTTTCCTTTTACTGCCCACAAGTCTCGAGTATTGCACAGGAATTGTCTTTTCGGTACTTATTTATAACACTAGGGATTCAAAGATGAGAACATTTTCTCATTTCCGCGATAAATTAAATTTGTTTTATTCTCTTTCCGAGTTATTCTGCATTTTTAGACGGTATATTGAGGAAGAGAAAATAAAACGGCATGATTAATGTTTTTGTTAGGAATATTGTTATTTTTATGGTTCTCCGACTGTGTCTGGTCAGCGTTGATCGATGCATGATGTGTCCTGATGGATGGATAAACATCCATTGTACTGGAGTGACTCGTATTGCGGAGTGACATTACGTCCCACTATAACACATGTAAAGTTAGAATTGGGATATATGCCCGTGTGGTTCTCGGGCAAGAATAGGGCCACTGCTTATCCAGACAGAGGGGTAATTGACCCTTAACCCTCTACATATATATAATGGGCTGTTCTTTCTTTAAATTAACACCATTCCATGTATGTGACATTTTGGGGGAAATGACTGATCAGCAGATGGACATTGTATCCTGACCCTGATCTGTTAATCGCAGGCTGATCTGGGTTTACAATGGACACAAAGGCTATTATAGTCGTGCTTAGCGGGTTATGGGTTGATAAGATTGAAGAAATGATGAATAAATGCAACAAATCTCAATTATCATTTTACATGGATATGCGTACCGATTTTGTTTTATTCAGTAGTGTAAAACAATAGCAATATTCTACATGAACGGCTGAATTTTAATGCTTATTTTATTTTGTGGTTATTTCTTTCCATTTTTTCCCACATGACAATCCTAAAAATTGCTTTAAGATTCATCATGAGCAAAATAAAACACATTATTGTACAAAAAATGTTGACTTGCCTTTCTTGCGATACAATACTTTATTTTACGATTGGAAAAAAGGTGCAATCCTATCATTCGCGTGAGTGACTTTCGCCGTCTGCCCGGCAAGGTAACGGTTTCAAAGTGGCTACGCGGTATCAGATAGTGTAATTTGGTTGCAATCCTACTGCACCCCTCACAGTGGTATACTATTACCCCTACACCCGATCACGCGTTGTCAATTCAAACCGATTAGGGATATATGTGATTTACCTGTATTCAGTCAGATTGGGGACATTTTCCCCTTCACTGATTACGAAAAGAAACACCTGGCGCAATTTTCGACAAAGGAACCCAATTGCTGCAGTAGTGAACCAAATAAGCTGATTGTATACAGAATTTACATCAGTCCAGCACACATACAGGCTATTTCAACTTTTTCAATCCCTGCAATAATGAGCCAAATGAACGCATTTGTACCCACAAGTTACATCAATGATGCCCATGCACAGGAAAGTACACACACTTGGACAATTTCACAGATAGTGGGGTATTATATCCCCAGGAAAGCTCCTTGACACAATAACCTCATTTGGTCATCCACAGAGATCGATTTAAGATTGCTTAACATTGAGGTGGCTTTTATGGTGTGTTTTTTTAAGAAAAAAAAGAAGATTAAAAGATAATTTAATAAAATAAATCTTGGTTATTATAAAAAGGTAATATAATTTACACCATGTTATCTTAGTTTTTAGCAAACCCGCCGAATAATGGGGAAAAAAGAAGAAGAAACGCCCTACAAAACCCTTTATCAGAACGCTATCCAGGTGTTCAGGTGATTTAATAATGTGTATGTTTCGATTAAAAGAATAGGTTTATTAACGGAGTATAGGTTTATTAACGGGTTCTTAATTAAATTTATGTGCAAAATAGTTTGAGTCGGTAATTGGTAACTCTTAATTCGATGCTGCAGTTTTGGGGTTTGGCCTGGCTAGTTAACGCCGTTTATATTGTGTCTATAGAGTTTGGAATCACTCAAAATATGCAAGTTATATTATATATATATATATATATACCTCATTGTCAATAGGTTAAGAAATGGTGTGCATGTGTTGTAAAATTTGGCTGTTGTTGGCAGGTTATCTACTTTAAACATTTGTTTTGTGGATAGAAAACCAAAAAAACACACAAACAAATGCACTGAAGACAATCTTTTTTTTAGTGGAACTGAACAGAACAGTTGATCCCCACTCTGACCACAATAAATGTTACAGTAAAGTGAGTTTGAACCATTAAAGGGAGTACATCATGATTTTTCTAGAAATATCTTAAATTATAAAAATGTTCCAATTCATGATAAAACACTTATATCCATCAAAATATGATGTTGGAACCATATTGTTAAGGTTTAAACTTCGAATACACCATATAGCTAGGACAGAATCGGGCATAAAATGCTGAAATTAACCCTGGTGCGTAACCTAGGATAGCACGTATTACTGTACAGAATGAATTTCCTTATAACTAAGGGGTCATTTTTAGGATCATTCATTATGTTTAGGCGCTTTAAAATAAAAAATATCATTATTTGTCTATTTTAAGTCTGACCCCTAGACCCCTTTTAAAAGCCTGATGTACTCCCTTTAAGGCAATCCTTTAGTCTAAACTTCAGTTAATTGCATTGCAGTATGCACAAATTAAGTGTGATTTTCGTTTGTCTTTCCGGTTAAAGGGACTCATGGCAGTCTAGAAGTATTAAGCATTGTACAATTTTTGCACTTTGATAAATTAATCCTGTGTCATTTTAACTAATTTACTTGCAGATAATTTAATAAAAGGTAAAATAAATTGTAGAGTTACTCAATGTTTCTTCATTATTCTACCATAGGATATATAATTGGAGCGATGTAATGAACAATTAGTAATATTCAAAATCAGTTCATTTCTACGCTAAATCGGGAATACAATTTATATAAACTCGGATCCCGTTGAATGTCATTGTAGACAGAAACTGGTTGTTTATAAAATTTCATCACTCCAGTGTTGGTCGTGTCGTTTTTATTAATATAAAAAGCAATACTGGATATTTTTTATGCCTGAATTCAGTGTTTATTAGTTTCGTCTTTCTACTTAACTCTACATTAATTTATTAAGTCAGAAATGCATAAGCCATGCTGTTAATGGACATATTTATATTTCTGTCCGGCTCACCCAATGGGATTTAACAGACATACTTTCGAAGACATTTCTTAGATTGTTTCCAATTTGATATTGATTAAAATTGATAACACTGAAAGCTGTGTAAATATGAGTAGTCATTCTCCGGCAGTAGTTGCACCAGGCGGAGAATTGTGTGCATTACGATGAATTCATGTTTACTTTGTGTGTTTTACTTTGACGGTAATGATGAACAGAAAATTGTCAGAAATCTAGCAATCGACTTGCTTTTAAAGTGGTATTTTAGTGACGGAATTATACTCACTAATGAAATGTTTATAGTGAAAATTAGGTTCTTCCCTGTTATTCATGATTCTGCCACCATTTTTTTTAACAAAACTTTTTTTATTTGTTAAATTAGCCTCAATGCCTAGCTGGTATGATTTACGAAGAATTGAGGTGGGGTGGGTTATACGTTTGAAAAAAAAAATGAAAGGAAAGAATAAAACATTGTGTCAGACCATTTTAAAAGTTTGTTTTATGGATGCATTTGTTATTCTGTTTTAAGTTTGGATGGGGTGGAGTGGGGTGCAATGTTGGGGATTTAAGTGTTTTCATAACATTTCAGATTTAAGGGGGGAAATCATGTCACTTTATCTTCTGGATGAACTGTCCTTTTGCTGTTGGGACAGGTGAAAGCTGTTACTACATTACACTTCTCAAAACTGCTAACTACACCGCTCACGTTTTGGGTTATATATATCGATGGGTTGAATGTTTTTCAATAAAATAAAAAGGAAATACCAATTCAATCATTTTTACATCATTTCATTTTATTTTTTTCATGGGCAATGCTAGAACTAAACCACAATAAGCAATTACAAACGACCCATGTAAACACTAAAGTCACACTTTTATGAACAAGAAATGAAAAGTGTGACTTTAGTGTTTACATGGGTCGTTTGTAATTGCTTATTGTGGTTTAGTTCTAGCATTGCCCATGAAAAAAATAAAATGAAATGATGTAAAAATGATTGAATTGGTATTTCCTTTTTATTTTATTGAAAAACATTCAACCCATCGATATATATAACCCAAAACGTAGCGGTGTAGTTAGCAGTTTTGAGAAGTGTATAACCAGTTTGCAATTCTGCACAAACCAACCTTCGACCACTCAACAAAAAACCCCTTTAATTTGATGACCACCACAGCGCAGCTAAGCTAGTCTGTGTAACTAAAATGTAATTCCATAACCAGTCTATTTAGGATGTAATTCCATAACCAGTCTATGTAATTCCATAACCAGTCTATTTAGGATGTAATTCCATAACCAGTCAAGACATTTCCTGTCAATTATCTGTGCTAGATCATCTGCTAATTACAGCTTCAAAAACAGACAAGCTCCTGCAAGTCTATTGATCCCCTCTTGACAAGAGACCCAATATTTCCCCACTACTTTCATCTTTTCTCACCAAAGGTCAATTACGGGGGACTTGATGTAATTGAATTTTCCTTGGATTGTTGACAAACTAAAACGCATGCATTCATTTGTTTCCCTTTCTGCACTTTTTTCAGATATACTTTGTTGTTGATATTGATTGGATATTTAAGCCAGAAAAAAGGGGGTTAGATTTAGTGATGTACCGATTAATCGATTGTAACCGATCATCAGTTAGATAGGCATCCGATTACGATGATCGATTATGAAAGTCTATAATCAATCGATCAGTAAAATGTTTTGTTTGTTTGTTTGGTTGGTGGTTTATATCCTTTTCAACACATTTAAGGTTATATATGGCGGTCGATTTTTTGTGATGGAGGCCGACCACCCACTTTTCCTGGGTAGAACCAGTACTGCTCACATCCAGCCATCCGTAATCAGTAAAACTGCACGTTAAAAATAGAAGAAAAAAACAACTGATTATCCAGGAGAAAAACAGTTACAAATAACACTTGTGAAAATGAGCATTTTTTGAAAATGTACTTTTAAGAATCAACATTGCCTTGTGTACCTTTATGAATCAACATAACCCAGCTGTACCTTTAAAAATCAAGAGTGCCGTGTTTATCTTTAAGAATCAAGATTGCCGTTTGTGCCTTTAAAAAGCAATTATTTCTTGTCTGGGTTTATAGCTAGGCAACATGTTCAACTGACAGAATATTAATGCATACAATTAATGTTTGTAAAAAGTCCATTACTGATATGTTTCATTTAGACATATTTTCTCTTGTAAATGCCTGGATGGGCATTTATTAGAATCATGGCATTGTCTAAGTTCTTCGGGTGGTGTTTAGTGTAGGACACCGGTACCCGCTGCTGGTATCGTACCATTTTCCATTTCACTGGGAACCGGTGTTTACCCGTTTAAAAAATCCCGGTACCCTTATCGGTATTTGGAAAAATGTGTCTACCTTATTTTGAAGCTGTTCTGGCAGCGAATAAGCTCCAAATTGCCGTGATCGCGATGAGCTATAAGCGTGCGATTCACAGGCATTATTTTGCTGTGTAGTACCTTGCAATTTAATCGAGAAACCACGTCTATTTATAGAAGGTAATTTACACTCTTTATGGAACCAACGGTCATAGTCTACAGCACGCTTTATAAAGTGGAACCAGTCTAGTAGCGATGCACGCATTTGAATACGCATTTTCGTATTCACTTTTCCCAACAATAATGGAATTAAAACGCAAGAAACTCACAATAAATATAGTATATGTAACTGAACATGAAATAACAAAAAAACATGTAACTTTGAAAATGAAAATAAATCAAGTACGAAAATAAGACCATTTTGTCAAGCAAACTGATCGGACAAGTTCGCTGTCATTGTTGATTCATGCGGTATCGTTAACAGTACCGTTAAAATACCATACCACTTCGTTGCTACCGATACCAGTACCGTTTCATTTTAACGGTATCCAACCCTAGTGGTGTTTAACGTTATTTTTAGCACATGTTAGACCATATATGACTGTTTGTTTTGTGGTAGAGGCAGACCACACCATTTTCCTGGGTAGAACCAGTACTGTATACCTCCCGCCATCCACCATCAGTAAGAATCAACAACTTCTCATTTAACAAGTCGAGCTCCCAGTGGGATTCGAACCCACAGTGGTGAGAGGTAGTCCAAAGTTCTCCAGAGGGCGAAAGGTTATATGAGTAATGAAAAATCCTGGCATGCATTTAGTTCCTAGCAAACTGTAAACGTTTTGTAACGAATATTTGGTACACTTTAATGAGATGCAGTATTACATAGAAATCACTATTATGCATTCATACTATTATTATTATGCACTGAGGTTTATCTGAATTTATGTTATAGACCTTTTACTGTTAGCTAGGGAATTGAATGCAAAATAGTTTCAAAAAAGAAAATTTCGATGCTTTGCATCAATTCATCGGTAGTATTTGTAACGAAAACTATCGGAAATAGCAGGTGCTCGGGAACGGAGATTATCGAAGCTTGTACCATATACCAATAATTTACGATGTAAAATTAATGAAAAACACTTGTCATATATTAGATGTAATAATGTTGATAACATAAAATGGTATAGGTATAATATAAGCCTCCCATTATTAAATCGTACCGTACATTCCGTTATCATCTAGTATATCTTTACAAATAAATGATGTACATAATAATCCCATAAACTATAGGCTCTGTTCTAAAAATAGCTCTCGATATGGAGCTGCTAATCGGCTGGTTCTGGAGCATTTGCGTGTTCTTAAAATAGAAGTTCTCGCTGTAGGCTGGTTCCCGAGTAATCAATAACCAATAGATGAATAAAGCGCCGCCTTGTAAACACGTTTTTAGGAGAAACACAGTTTTACACTCGATACACGAACAAAGTTGTTTTCCGAAAGTGTACATACTTTGTAGCATTCGTCTTATAGTGTTAAATCAGCATTTATATTCCAAGCACAATGTTATTATCATGTCACTTGTTCATTTAGCCTCGTTTATAATGTACTAATGTCCCAATTTTGGCAATTTGTCGAAAATATTCCCAATACAATCTTGGGGCCTTTTCCCCAAAATACAAAGGAAAGCCCCAACAGGTTTCCTAAAACCTGATAAAGTGTGTCATCACTGTTTAATTGACAGAAAATTACTTTAAATAATAATTAAATGCCTTATTTTCATGCATTCTTTACTGTCTATTTAATTTCCGTTTGTTTTGAATTTTTTTACTTAAAACAACATTACATTGATGGGAAATGTTCACCAAAAATTGTATCTAGTACAAAAAAAAGTGTGACACTTTGTATAGAAGACTAATATGTGCTGAAAATGACTTAAAAAAACATTCATCCAACCTGCCTTAGGGGCAGCTTCACCAATTAACAAACAATTTATATTCAATCTGATATTTTGTATATTTTCAGGAGAAGAAGTTGGTTCATGGTCACAGGGTCCAGGCCCAGGTCCAGGCCAGGGTGGGCCCCCGCCAGGTTACAATGAGCCCCGAGTAAGTGGCCAATTAGTCAATCCTAGTGTTTCATCATAATAATGACTAAGAAGCAGGGGTATTTATAACATGAAGTTAAATACGTTCTTAAAACAGCATTAATTTTTTCCTGTTTTGCCGTCTAGACAATCAGCATCTTTTTTTGTTCAGTATATAATAACCATTCACATGAAACTCAAAAAAATGTTTCATATGCTGTTTCATATGAAAACTGTTTTATATGAGAATATATTTGTGAACGTTTTTTTTAAAAACTTTTTCACAATTTTCATGAAAAAAAAAAATTGTCAACTTTTATGATTCTGTTATGCCTCTCTCACACAGTGAAGAATATCCTTGCGAATATGAAAATTTGAAATTCGTGGCAAATTCGCCGAAAATGATAAGATTGGCCTGGAGAAATACTGAAAAAAGTGAGGCCTTATGACTGCTTCCGAAATTCTTGCGAATCCTTGCGAATTTCTTACGAACCTTACGATTACTTAACAATCAATTTGCCGAATTTCTTGTGAATCCCTTGCAAATGTTACGAATGCCGTTGCGAATCTTGCGAATGCTTGCGAACGCCTTACGAATGAAACGACTAAACAACGCATGCTTGGCTAATTGCATATACCCATTGCCAATGTTTCTCTTTGTCACTTATTCGCCAGCCTCCGCCGAGTCAACTTCTTCAAGACGAATGCTAGCAAATCCCTACAAATGTCTTACGAACACTACACATGCCTTGCCATCAATAAGAATGGCTTGCGATTGCTTACGAAAATGTTGCGAAAGCAATGAGAATATGCTTTCCTGGCGAATTTTAGGAGCATGTTCCTAATATTCGCAACACCCCATGAACGACCGCGAATGCTTACGAACACCTACGAATGTCTGGCGATCACCTTGTGATCATTGCGAATTGGTGGCGAATAGCATTCGTAAGCCCATTCGCCACCATATTCGCCACTGTGTGAGAGCAGCATTATGATACTTAAAACGATTCTTATATAAAATTACATATTGCTCCTTTTATAACCTTCCCTATAATGGGTGTCGTATGAGAATCATGAAGCCGGTTATCCGTGATCCGTGTCCGCGTCCGTATCCGTGTCGGTGAAAAATCGGTAATAATAAATGTCAGACATGGAACTGATCAATGGATGTTTCCCAGCATTTGTTCTCATCCGCGACGAATTGCACAATGTGTGAATTTTGACGGACACGGACAAAATGGACACAGATACGGACATGGACCACGGATCACGTACAAATGAATACCTGGCTTGATTCATATAGTGGCCTAGGAATCTTCATGTGAGGAAGCTATCCAGCTGGCTTGCGGAACGTCGGTGGTTCTACCCAGGTGCCCGCCCGTGCACGAAAATTGCCCGGAGGGGCACCTGGGGTCTTCCTCCACCAATGGAAGCTGGAAAGTCGCCATATGACTTTAGCTGTTGGTGCGACTATAAAATCCAATTCAATTCAATTCATATAAGAATCGCATGATACTTACGTGTGGCAAAATTGGTAGTGATAAACCATGAGCACGCACATGTTCTAGACTGTCGTACCGTACTGGCATATATAAATAACATTACATGATAAAACAAGAGGTCAATGACCTTGAAGCTCTACTGATAGGTTTTAGATAGCTAGATCAGCATTCCTGTGAAGTTTCATGAAAATCCGTCGAGTAGTTTCAAAGGATTAGTCGCTAAAGTTTTCATTATATAACTCTGTAAACAAAGATGGCCGCTGGCAGCCATGTTTAACATCGAATCAAAACAATTTTCAACAAGGACCAACATCATGTCATGCTGATCATTTTTGAAAAAGTCTCATCAATATCACTTGAGTTTCAGAGTAGTCACTACAAAAAAAGTCTACGGACAGACAGACAGACAGACGGACGGACGACGGACTCCGCACCACGGCATAAGCTCTGCTGATCTCTGATCAGTAGAGCTAAAAATGAAATACTTTATACCGTATAATCCCTAATAATAATTTCCCTTTCTTTTTAAAACTTACCAAAAGATGCAAGTTTCATTCACAATGGAACACACAAAATCACTAGAAAACTTAAAATCCAATGCATTAATTGGTTGATTGACATGCAGACTTTGTTTTTCTTGGTAAAGAAAATCATTAAATAATGTTTGATTTAATTAAATTATGTATTTTTTGTCTCATATTGTTTAAACTTATTTATTTTACATCGATTGTAACGAAAGCTCTATGAACTTATTTGAATCACTCTCGATGTCTTCCTGGGTAGAACCAGTACTAAGCAATGCAGATAAAGTGTCTTGCTCAGGGACACAACGCATATGGCAATGACGGGAATCGAACCCACGACTTTTGGATCATGGGTCCAACGCTCTACCACTAGACCACAGCGCTCCTGTCTCAATGTTACGCACCCGGGGGCATTTATTAGGGATTATACGGTAGATATTTTCAAACTAGTGATTTGGATGCCTTTTAAGTCGAGGTCGTCATGTACCATAAACCTTGCACACATATATTCTAGACTGATTGTGCTGAAATGGCGGTGAAACTATAATCCTTAGTAACACACACTCACGCTTTTCATGAAAACGACATCAAAAGTTACATTTGATGTTTGAAAAATTTGATAAGTATTATTTCACGTGTATTTTTTTTTGCGCACAATATGACCTATTTATGTGTCGATGTTCCGTAAAACACCATTCATTCATTCATTCATGTCTTTTTTATGCATGCTACTTTCCATTTCAGATGTTTTCGGACAATCAGAATTTCAACGGCCACCCGGATAACATGCACCCTTTTGTCAATAATAACGATATCAGCAGTAAGTATAGGCCGAGACAGTGAGTTTTCCAGACCTGTTTCATAAACAGGAATTAATATAGCAATAAATCTTCAGTTCTGCGGGTTAGAAGCCCTATCCCTTAAAAACGCCAATAAACCTGCAAAATGCATTATACCTGTCTTTAAATAGCCCCTTGTAGGCTATACTTCTTAAAAATGCTTCCATTTACAGTTAAAATATACTTCAAATTGCATCTAAATAAATCTTGATCCTTAAAAATATTGGTCACCCAAAAGGTAACTCCCTCGCACACCCACTCCATGACATTCAAATTTAATTTCCCCTATCAAATAATTTCTATGGAAGACCCTGGTGTTGTTGATTAATTGTGACAAGCCAGAATTATAGTGGTAATTGTACCAGCATGCATTGCATGGTGAGATGGAGGGATGAACGGATTGGCTATAAACAAACTAATGTGTTCTGTTTATTTTCTGCGACCTAGTTTCTAATTAGATTCTCATTTCTTTAAATAGATTAATTTATTGGAATGTTTGTTGTTTCAGATAAAAATTCAGATCTTCCATTTGGTCGTCCAGGCTACACCAGGGATAGCATTACTCCACAGGTATGTACTCCACCCTCTCCAATACTCTTGTCTAGGATATTTTTAGTTACCTCCCTTGAATCTAGATGGATGCAGTAACTTCCCTTAGACCAGGATCTGGATATAGATAGGTGTCATTGATTTTCCTTATTTGTTCTATATCGGATGAATATATGTCGAGAGACAAAAAAATGCACATTTTTCTCCGTAGAAAAGTTGAAACATATCAAACAATCGAGCGTCCGCTAATATAAAAATGCACTAAAACCAGGGAGTCGTGTATCATGTAAAAAAAAACAAAAAACGTCATGTTCTATTTAGCTTTACCCCATTTCTACTTCTGCTTTACTGTCTATGTCAATTATAATTAAATATCTCGAAGAAACACTAATAAATGTTCCCAATACATCATTCGGATGAATTATCGGTAATAATAACAAAAAGCAATCAGAAGTGTGCGTTCGCAATCACAAGTGTGCATTCGCAATCAAAAGAATCAAAAGTGTGCATTCGCAATCAAAAGTGTGCATTTTGTTTCACTACTGAGGCAGTGTAGCGTTTTTTATTAGGCACTATTTGGCTATACACCACAGAAGCACAAATAAAATGGTTTAATTACGCTTAATTACCAACCTCTCAGTTACTTCCCTTCGACCAGGATGTACCTTGGACCAGAATGTACTCTGTCCAGGATATACTCATTTACTTCCCTTGGCCCAGGATATACTCATTTACTTTCCTTGGCCCAGGATATACTCATAACCAGGGTGTACTCAGTTACTTCCCTTGGACCAGGATATACTCATTTACTTTCCTTGGCCCAGGATATACTCATAACCAGGGTGTACTCAGTTACTTCCCTTGGACCAGGATATACTCAGTTACTTCCCTTGGACCAGGATATACTCAGTTACTTCCCTTGGACCAGGATATACTCAGTTACTTCCCTTGGACCAGGATATACGCAGTGACTTCCCTTGGACCAGGATATACTCGGTTACTTCCCTTGGACCAGGATATTCTCCGTTACTTCCCTTTGACCAGGATGTACTCATTTTCTTCCGTTGCACTAGAATATACTTAGTTACTTCCCTTGGATCAGGATGTGAGCAGTTACTTCTCTGGAACTAGAATGTGCGCAGTTACTTCCCTTTGACCAGACTGTACTCAGTTACTTCCCTTGAATAAGAATATGCACAGTTGCATTAGCGAGTGATTATCGGGTAATTTGAGATGAATAAATGGTTGAAAAATGTGTTTTAAATGATTGTTTTTATGCTGATTTACTTTTCGCTTTTTGAGGATTAACTTGTTCTGTTGACCTGTATTGACTGCAGATAAT
The DNA here is from genome assembly GCA_037043455.1 of Cyrtodaria siliqua. Lineage (NCBI taxonomy): Eukaryota > Metazoa > Mollusca > Bivalvia > Adapedonta > Hiatellidae > Cyrtodaria > Cyrtodaria siliqua. The sequence continues at coordinate 109,256 of JAWPHD010004709.1, forward strand.
CAACGAGCATTTTCACTAAAATGTACTGCATCAAGAAAAAGACAACAGTTGAATAAACTATAATATTGACATTTTTTTTTTTTCTTCGAAGAACACAAAATTCTGTAAGCACACCATCATAATACCCCTAATGAGTTGTGTGAAAGAGGTTTTCGAGTCCTGTCAGCCTCTCAGACAGGTCTCTATTACCACGTGGCAATTAATTACCAGCAAATTAGCAAGACCTCAGCTGTGAGAAACACACATCCCAATTATCATGTTTTGTCAAACAGTTTGATCTCCCCTTGGGGACTCTTCAATAATGAAGTTAGCAACTCTTCAGAATAAAGGTAAATTATCCAATAGTTTATTGACGGGGATAAAAATTGTACATGTGAATAGAAAAAAAGTTTTCATTGGGGAAAATTCTCACAAATTGATATATCGTAATTAATAGGCTTACTTCCTGCAAAAAACATGAAGATGATCAGTATGAAAGTATGCCACAATAGTACATAAAGGCTGAGTTTGACAGCGGACTCATTTCAGCTCGCAACAGTTTCGTCAGCACAGGCCCAGCAATGGTATTTCACAAAACATTTGAGTAATGTCGTGGCAACCCTAGTGTGATGGCTACGAAGAAGAATTCTGAATGCAGAAGTCACAGATTTCTCAATATTTAAAAATATGCATGCACCTTAAATAAAAATGACAATCTCTGGTCGCGGGGACTTCAAAATCATCGATACAAAGGTCATTACTAGGTTTGATCTCGCACAATATAAACCAGCTAAAAATATTTTCTTATCTGACTGTCATGTATATAATACAATTTTTTTCACAACTTTGTATGCCAATCTCTCAACATCCAAAGAAGGAAATGTACAGCTTTGTATGTTTTTGACAATTTAAATTTTTTGTTGGAACATAGCTTTGCTCTGAAATACCCTAATGTTTATTTTGTTCATTTCTTGTTTAAAGTGCTATCCCGCCAACAAGAGCCAGATTTTACAACATATCCAGTCTAGTGTTTTCCCCAGCCTTGAAAAAGGGCAGGGTAAATAAAAAAAGAAGGGCATTTTTAAAGCGCAAAATTACTAAAAAAAAATCTTTGTAACTTAACGTCGCTTTTATGGTATGTTTGAGTATGAGTTGTCATCAATCTTCTATATCTACTTCTGTGTATTGGGTGAATACAAATAAAATAAATAAATATAGTTTGATGTGTTCCAAGTACGACAAAGTCGTTGGTTATCGCAATCCATTACGCCGATTATACTTACAGTGTGTATTAACGGGAACCAATGCTTATCACAAGTGTCACGCGTGATCAGATACCTGTAGACTGAAAATAACCCTTGGCTAAATCTGGTGATTGTCGGTTTAAAGGTCACACGACGTGTCAAAGTGCGTTTGTGTATTTCCAGAGACTATAGTCGCGAGCAGTTTTAGAAATGGCACTGCGGAGCGGCATGTAATTAATGCGTGGCGGTATGTAAAGACTGCGGGGCTAAAAAAGGGCCATTCCGCATTAGGGGAAACACTAATCTACGTGCCTTAACCTACTGACGACGAGGTATATAGAGAATATCATGTTAATGCCTGATCTCATCCAGTTTATCAGGTGAGGCTGAGAAAAAATGAAGCCCAAGGCTGTGCGGAGATTTTCATTTTTTGTGTGCCGATAAACTGGATGATATCGGACACCAACGTGATGTTCTATTTATCATGTTGATCGTTTAAAATCATTTAATTTACCTTTTTTCCCATTTCTTTCCGTTTTAAAACACCCAGATGTCATCAAATATACCATATACATCAAATATACCATATACATCAAAAGCGGTGCTGACATCATCAAAAGAGGTGCACCTGATGGGATAGGAAAGTAACTGCCGAGAAGATTTTATCTCAGGCACTCTGTTTCTCAGCAGAATTATACAGATAGACATGATAAATAATATAACTTGCGTATTTTGAGAATCAAAACTCTATAGGCCCAATATAAATGGCTTAGCTAGGAAAAACCCAAAAACTGTTACCAACTCATAATTTATTTTACGCATGTTCAAACACAAGTATTTTAAGAACCCAAAACTATACTTTTAATCGACACACACATTTTTATATGACCAGAACATCTAGATGGTGATTTGATAAACAGTTTTAAAGTGTAATTTTGCCGTTATTTGGCAAGTTAGATTCTTTAAAATAGTTTAAAATAACAAACGGACATGACGTCTGAGGACTTGATAGGAAATTTAATATCTCCGCAATAACCAATCAGCATTGAGTATTTTAATAAACTAAGTTAGATTGCTTGTCGAATACCTCAAGATTGTTGTGTGTTCCCTATGAGTAAATTTATGTCAGTGCCAGCACAGTGTTTTTTTTTCTTATATAAGTGGTACCAAAAAATGATACCATTCCCAATGGAAAAAGTATGTTTTTTTCCCAATTGGGAGTGAAAAAATTCCAAATCCAAAAAAAAAAGAAGATTTTTTTTGATTTTTTTTAAATATTTCGAGAGAAACTTTGGGAACTGTATTCTTTTAAGTGAGGGTAATGAAATGCTACTAGAAAATGTATACATGGTGTTTGTATTGTATTTAAGCATACAATATTGCTTTTGTTTGATAGTGAAAAATTCCCAAATTAAGCGAATTTGCCCAAATTGAATGGATACCGGTACCATTCCCAAAAGGGTGAAAAATATCGCTGTGTATAGTTTACTTTTTTATGGAATAACCTATAAAAATTGAAATACGAGAAAAAGAAGTAAAAAAAGACGAGTCGAACGTTTTTGTTTTTTTGTTTTAAAGAATATCAATTTTCATTAGATGAGGAAGAGTAAATCTTTGTAATATTTATTTTCTGGAGACAATATCAGAGTTATGGAAATTATAATCGGCCATAAACATTATGGAAGTAAAAAAAAAAAGGAAAATTATGGAAAGTTGAGTTCCTTCAGATAGATGTTAATCAAGTGGTGTATTTGGTAGGCGGAAAAAAATAATTTGGTTTGTTTCCGCTAACGGCTTCAAAAAAAAAAAAAGGGGGAAGTAGGAAGGCAAAACTTTTTTTTTTCTTCTTCTTTTTTTTATTATTAATGACCTTATTTTTGTTAATGAAAAAACACTTTTAATTTGATAAAAAAATACTGGGGAAGGTATTACTACCTAGATAATACATGGTAATGTACACTGGAAACCCCAGGGGTCATGGGTTCAAATCTCACTGGAGGCCTTTTTTTTTTTCTCCATAAGAAACCTTGGTTCATGGATTCAACTTTTCATTATTTTTTAATTTTTTTTGCAATAAAGTTAGGGTCGGCAGCTAAATAATAGGGTCGGCCAGGTTAGCGGAAACAAACACTTTTTTCTTTTAAGCCTTATATTAAATATTAAATTTAATCCCTTTGGTGTTGTAAAAAATTGAGATTAATATCGATTGGCGTAAAGAGATCATGTTAACAGATAAAAGACATGTTTTACAAATATAATACAAGCATAGTTGTAAAATAAGAGAGAGAGAGTTTGGGAGACTATAATTTAACCACATAACTTGCAGTGTGGGAGTGTAAGAAACAGTGCCACAGATAACTTTTAACATTTTAGAGTATTTCATTCATCAAATTAAAATTGAGTGAAAATTAAAATTGAGTGAAAATCAAATTTTGAAAAGAAAAAAAAAAGTGAGTGAAATTCTATTTTAACTGGTAAGCAACAGAATGTTATTGTTTTGACTTTTGTTACTTATATCATATGATAACACGCAGACCTACGTAAGTTTATTATGGACGTTTTCCTTTTACTTAAATCCACAGACTACAACTTCATTCTTCCGGGAGCACCTCTGCTTTCACAAATATATAGGAATCGCGCTGTCCATAACGTGTTGCGTAACACATCTTTGTCTGATCGAGTAACACATTTTTGTCTGATCGATTCTGATTCTTGGAATTCTAAGAAAATTAGCACTTGCATTTATCCGCATTTCACATATTGTTATACCAGCCTTTCACATAATATTTATAGAAATGAAATGAAGCCACTGTTAAAATATCTGATTATCTGAAATACTTATACATAATCTAAGTAATTACCCAAAATGACATTAAGTATGGAACCAAAGTGTCTCCTATTACCCAAATGGTCTTTAAGTTGAAATCCGATATCTCGGAGATGTTTATGATTAAGTCCATAGACGGGTTTTCATTCATTTGTATGTAGCTAATGTGATTATTCATCTGTGGTGGAAGTATTACATTTCTTAAACTGTTTATATCATTTGATTAATTTGTTTATGGAGCCATGGTTTCGATATTAAAACAGAAAAATTGCACCTGGGTATCTATATGCTATATATAGCTGCTATGCACTTCATTAAACATCCATTTTCTGAACAATGCTGTAGTGTGCTACCTTGTTTGCCGTTTTCAGTTTAGAATTATTGTAGCAAAAAAATGTGGATTTTATTGTTTAATGAAACGCTTCAGTGTAACCTGCAACTAAGTACTCGTTGTTTCACGCTTACTATCCCAACTGGGAGTTGTAGTCTAGTAAACACTTGATTGACACATCAGTTGTTGTTAAGCCTTTACTAAACCTGATTGATCAGTTGTACTCAAGCCTTTAATAAACCTGATTGATCAATTGTACTCAAGCCTTTAATAAACCTGATTGATCAGTTGTACTCAAGCCTTTAATAAACCTGATTGATCAGTTGTTGTACTCAAGCCTTTAATAAACCTGATTGATCCGTTGTACTCAAGCCTTTAATAAACCTGATTGATCAGTTGTACTCAAGCCTTTAATAAACCTGATTGATCAATTGTACTCAAGCCTTTAATAAACCTGATTGATCAGTTGTACTCAAGCCTTTAATAAACCTGATTGATCAGTTGTTGTACTCAAGCCTTTAATAAACCTGATTGATCCGTTGTACTCAAGCCCCTAATAAACCTGATTGATCAGTTGTTGTACTCAAGCCTTTAATAAACCTGATTGATCAGCTGTAGTCAAGCCCCTAATAAACCTGACTGATCAGCTGTAGTCGAGCCCCTAATAAACCTGACTGATCAGCTGTAGTCGAGCCCCTAATAAACCTGACTGATCAGCTGTAGTCAAGCCCTTAATAAACCTGACTGATCAGTTGTAGTCGAGCCCCTAATAAACCTGACTGATCAGTTGTAGTCGAGCCCCTAATAAACCTGACTGATCAGCTGTAGTCAATCCCTTAATAACCCTGACTGATCAGTTGTAGTCGAGCCCCTAATAAACCTGACTGATCAGTTGTAGTCGAGCCCCTAATAAACCTGACTGATCAGCTGTAGTCAAGCCCTTAATGACCCTGATTGATCAGTTGTAGTCGAGCCCCTAATAAACCTGATTGGTCTGTTGTAGTCAAGCCCCTAATAAACCTGATTGATCAGTTGTAGTCGAGCTCCTAATAAACCTGACTGATCAGCTGTAGTCAAGCCCTTAATAAACCTGACTGATCAGATGTACATAAGCCCCTAATAAACCTAACCTGATTGATAAGTTGAAGTCAAGCCCCCTAATAAACCTGATTGGTCAGTTGTAGTCAAGCCCCTAATAAACCTGATTGGTCTGTTGTAGTCAAGCCCCTAATAAACCTGATTGATCAGATGTACATAAGCCCCTAATAAACCTCATTGATCAGTTGTAGTCAAGCCTTAATAAACATGATTGATCAGCTGTAGTCAAGCCCCTAATAAACATGATTTATCAGTTGTAGTCAAGCATCTGATAAACCTGATTGGTCAGTTGTAGTCAAGCCCCTAATAAACCTGATTTATCAGTTGTAACTTGTAGTCGAGCCCCTAATAAACCTGATTGGTCAGTTGTAGTCAAGCCCCTAATAAACCTGATTTATCAGTTGTAGTCATGCACCTGATAAACCTGATTGGTCAGTTGTAGTCAAGCTCTTAATAAAACTGATGACATGGCAGTTGTAGCTTATTAAACTTGATCGACCTGTCAGTTGAACTGTCGGCCAATCTGGTGTCTTTCTAGTAACATTCCAGCTGTGGTCGTTTTGGTAAGACAGCAAATAAAACTCGTCAACTTAGTGAAATCTTCCATATTCTCATATTTGTCTATTATTGCAGTGAAAGTCCAATTTAATTGGCTCTTTATATTACCCAATCAATGTTCTTTTAACAAGAAGCCACCTGTGTGTTATCCAATCACAAGTCTTGTTACAATTTAAAAAAAAACGTCTGATATTTCTGAAAGCCTCTTGGATTGACAGACAGATAGATATTCAAGGAAAATTATGTCTCTATAATAGAGAAAAGACAGAACGTGTACCCATGTTGTGGCCATATGCTGGTAATAGAGGACTGGGAAAAGTGACATATAATTGTTAAATAATTAGGGAGAAGGATTTCACACCTGCTTGGAATGGCACCATTGTTATGTTGTGTTTTTTTTTAACTGACAATAACTGTTTGAAACCCTTGGAAACCACGGAATAGATTTGAATTCAGCATCAGATTGGGTGCACCTGAGCGCACCTGAGTGACATAAAAGACGAGAAATTATTTATTTGTGAAGCTGATCATGACATATATAAAAAAGAAATAAATCTTTAGGAGTTTGATAAAAAAAAGAAAACATTTTCTTAGCCAATAATAAAATAAATTGAATAACAGAAATTGATAGTAAATGCGTAAAAATAAAATATTTTTGGCAAAAAAAAAAGTGAAAAATAGATTACATGACTTGAGAATAAGATATATAACACAATTTAATCTGATAGATTAGTTCAAAAACAGACTGGGTTATAAAGCTATTTTTGACAAAAAAGTTATGAAAGCAATTGAGTGTTGTGTCATTTAGAAGAATTAAACACATTTATTAAAACAATAGTGTTCAAAAAGAACATTTTATGAATTAATAGTGTTGAAAACAGACTGGTTATCCAAAATAGAGATTGTTTATAAACGACTGGTTATCCAAATCAAAGTTTATTTAAGTAGTTGACTGGTACCTGACTGAAGTCATGCATCCACATAACAATGATCTGCAGCACAACTGGTTTTACACATATCCAAATGTGTTTAACCATTCATATGTAAGACTTTTTCCTTTCTTGGAAGTACCAGGGAGTAAGTATACAGGGAGGAAAAACGGATCGTTTTGCCGTTTTATGTTGTCGCGCATGTGTTTCACTACTGCGTGAAAATGCCTACTTCCGGTTGTTTCGCGCGTGTGTGAAAAACAACAAATTCTTATAAATTATTACACTTACAAACTCAATAAAGGTATGAAATGTAAAGAGAAGTATTATTTATTCACATTGTGTCCTCTGATACAGAGCGTGTATTTGTTTGCATGTATAAAAGCACCTTTTACCAGACGGTTCCATGTAACAAAGATGGCGCCACTCTGCGCCAAATAAAAAATGGTGACAGTGTATAGATATTGCAAATGAGATACGAGACTACGGGTTATTTAGGCATTAATAATAACAAAAAGTGAATAGTAGACATATTTATCTTTGTCAAGAAGGTTATTTCGTGATGTTGATTATAACAGAAAGCCGTAAAAATAGAGGCCGTAAAAACTGCCTAATTTGAGATGTTGGCTGAAATTTCAACTTTTCACATGTAACGCGCTTACGATAGATTTACCTGTATTATAAAATAGTAAATGGCGGCGTTCTAGCGCGACAACATAAATAGATAAACTAGAGCGTTTATGAACACCTTTCTTCATCGTTTCTCCTCCCTGTATACTTACTCCCTTGGAAGTACCATATTCTCTCTAATTGTTGATTTTAATAAGCATATTTTAGGCCATCCTGAAAATACATTTGTTTGCTGTTTCCTGACCCAGGATTTTTTAAGTGGGTAGGTAGGTAGGAGATTTTTGTGTGTCTGAAACACAGTAGAAACCTGAAGAAATGAAAGAAAAATAAACCAAAGATTGCTATAAAAAGTTTTGAGTAGGGCCCTTTTTCATGGGTATGTATGGAAACAGCAAACCAAAAAAAAATTAGGGTCGGCCTTATAGCCATGAAATTATGACGGGTTTGGGCCACACATTCTGTCTACATAAGTGACGGACCGTCCCAATACAATAAGTTACAGAAATGTACATGGTTAATAAGTTGCATGGTATTTCACAAAGTATACTAAGCTATATCAGGTATGCTTAGATAGTTGTGTTCGTTGTTTTGAAATATAGTATCTCGAATGGAAAAGAGTAGTTTTGTTCGTTGTTTTGAAATATAGTATCTCAACTGGAAAAGAGTAGTTGTGTTCGTTGTTTTGAAATATAATATCTCAACTGGAAAAGAGTAGTTGTGTTCATTGTTTTGAAATATAGTATCTCAACTGGAAAAGAGTAGTTTTGTTCGTTGTTTTGAAATATAGTATCTCAACTGGAAAAGAGTAGTTGTGTTCGTTGTTTTGAAATATAATATCTCAACTGGAAAAGAGTAGTTGTGTTCATTGTTTTGAAATATAATATTTCAACTGGAAAAGAGTAGTTTTGTTCGTTGTTTTGAAATATAGTATCTCAACTGGAAAAGAGTAGTTGTGTTCGTTGTTTTGAAATATAATATTTCAACTGGAAAAGAGTAGTTGTGTTCGTTGTTTTGAAATATAATATCTCAACTGGAAAAGAGAAGTTGTGTTCATTGTTTTGAAATATAATATTTCAACTGGAAAAGAGTAGTTTTGTTCGTTGTTTTGAAATATAGTATCTCAACTGGAAAAGAGTAGTTGTGTTCGTTGTTTTGAAATATAATATTTCAACTGGAAAAGAGTAGTTGTGTTCGTTGTTTTGAAATATAATATCTCAACTGGAAAAGAGTAGTTGTGTTCATTGTTTTGAAATATAATTTTTCAACTGGAAAAGAGTAGTTGTGTTTGTTGTTTTGAAATATAGTGATATAGTATCTCGACTGGGAAAGAGTAGTTGTGTTCGTTGTTTTGAAATACAGTATCTCGACAGAAGAGAGAAAGAGAAGAATAGAGAAAGAGCAAGCTGTATGAAAGTTGTGCTTGAATTGAATTGAATGTTGTTTAACGGCTCATCAACACACTATAGGTTATTTAGAGCCACCCCAGAGAGCGAGGAAGGATACATAGGAATCCGGGAACCTTGCCCTACTCTTATTATCGAATAGATTCCTATGGTTCTTTAACGTGCTCGGAGGATAGACCGATACACGGGAGCGCCCGGTTAAAGTCCCCATCCCACGGACGAGGCTAAGGGAAAGTGTCTTGCCCAAGAACACACCGACGAAACTCAGTGGCACCACGGAGGATTGAACCCGGGGCCTCCGGTTACAAATCCGCCGCGCTACCAACTGGGCCACGCCAGCCCTCCAAGTTATGCTTGAAGAAGACGAGGTAGCAGACGAGTTGTCAATATAGCGAGTCAGAACAGTATTCACGTTTCATAATAATTTGTTAAAATGGGTTAATGAGTGTTAGGTCTTGCTTATATATTAAAATCTAATACATTTTCCGCATCTGATATGTCCCTTACAACAAAGCAAAGCTCTGGTTTGCCCACCCCATCCTTTGTGGTTCAAACTAATAGTGTTATTTTGCCCGTTTATATTTACAGAGCATGATCGGAAACTCGACGATGCCGATGTCTCCGGAGCAACTGTCGCCACGGAAACAGATGTCGCCGTACTATCAGAACTACAAACCGTCAACCATGGAGGAGAGAGGTATGTCATGTTTTGGTCATCAATACGAGAATTACTATTCAAGCTGGGTAACGTGGGATACATTTTTCACCTCATCCTTAAATTTTTGATCTAGCCGCTTTAAACAAAAAGCATAACATACGCAACATCGTGTCTGTCTGGTCTTTGTCTTAAAAATGGTTTAGCTCAATTGCTAAGAAAATTGACGGTACAGTTTTCAGAAAGGTCACAGACCCTGACTTCTGTGGCTTCACATGCTGGTTGCGGCCTCCTGTATTTTTTCTCAGGGCTTTATTTTACCATTTTCCTTATTATTTTGCACCTCTCCCGTAGTTCTTGTGATTGGAGATGTGTTAAACACAGACAAAATCTCCATAATGAATTGTAATGTAATGAAAAACAGCATTTTTATGGGAGTTTAATTTCTTGTTTGCTACAAAAGTGTCTCCGTGGCCGAGTGGTTAACGACGTTGCATTGTAAACCTTCTCACCTCACTGCTGCGTTTCGAATCCCATTGGGAGCTCAACTTGTAAGTGAGGAAGAGTCGATACTTAAGGATGGCAGGAGGTGTACAGTACTGGTTCTACCCAGGAACAGTGGGTGGTCTGCCTCCACCACAAAATAACTGACCGTCATATATAACTTTACATGTGTTAAAAACGACGTAAAACATTCGGACAAACAAACACAAAAGGAATCTGTTTCCGACAATATTTGTCCAAATGTTCCTTAACCCTTAGCCCGCTATGAATGTATAATGGACTGTCCTTTCTTTAAATTTAGATCATTCTTTTTGATCTGGATTAACAATGGACGCAAAGGCTGTTGTTATCGCCATTAGTAGCCTAAGGGTTAAAAAAACACCCAAAAAACTGGACTTAAATAAATTGTTAACAAGGTCATGTAAGGGAGAATGCAGTCAAATTGTAAATAGAATATATAAATAGAAGTGAGACTTACGATTAAAAAGTAATATTCGCAGTAATTTCTTTGCTTTGGAGGAATATTGCTCCAGATCAGACGCGTATTTTTTCATCAGAAACGCATTAAAAATAAAAATAATGCGTACAAAAACGCATTAAAAAATTGTCATTAAATATTGAGACCCAAACACCGGCATACACACTTCATTAGCTTAGAAAATCAAGTGAGCCCAATCATACTCAATACTTACTGAAGTTTGTGGTACAGAATGACAATCAAGTACCTCCAGCAATTACAAGTCAATGCTTCCATGGAAAAAAAAAAGAAGACTGTTTGACTGCAACAGTAAATATAGCGTTAACCCGTATTGAAGTTAGGACTTTTGCGACATTTAATATAGCGTCATCCAGTATTGAAGTTTGGACTTTTGCGACATTTAATATAGCGTTAACCGGTATTGAAGTTTTGACTTTTGCGACAGTAAATATAGCGTTAACCGGTATAGCGTTACCGGTATTGAAGTTTTGACTTTTGCGACAGTAAATATAGCGTTAACCGGTATAGCGTTACCGGTATTGAAGTTTTGACTTTTGCGACAGTAAATATAGCGTTAACCGGTATTGGAAGTTTTCACTTTTGCAACCGTAAATACAGGGTTAACGGTATTGAAGTTAGGTCTTTTGCGACATTTAATATAGCGTTAACCGGTATCGAAGTTTTGACTTTTGCGACAGCAAATATAGGGTTAACCGGTATTGAAGTTTTGACTTTTGCGACATTTAATATAGCGTTAACCGGTATCGAAGTTTTGACTTTTGCGACAGCAAATATAGGGTTAACCGGTATTGAAGTTTTGACTTTTGCGACATTTAATATAGCGTTAACCGGTATCGAAGTTTTGACTTTTGCGACAGCAAATATAGGGTTAACCGGTATTGAAGTTTTGACTTTTGCGACAGTAATTACAGGGTTAACCGGTATTGAAGTTTTGACTTTTGCGACAGTAATTACAGGGTTAACCGGTATTGAAGTTTTGACTTTTGCGACAGTAATTCAGTCGTATAATAGTCACAAATCATATCTAACGGCTCCGCTAAAGCGTCGCAATTAAACGAAATTTGCGACCATTAAATAACTGATATTCTGTGGCAAAATTCAAAATTTCAATACAGTTAAATTTCATAACAGCCGCAGTTATGAAATATTATATATGTGTGTGCTTTTAAATTATCATATTGCATGTATATCTGCATATATTGCACGTATATCTGCATGCACATCAGTGCATGTAAATTAAAAGGCAGATGCAGACATGCAACATGCAGACATGCATATCTAAATATCAGTATTGATGCATCACAATCATGTACTGTTATTACTAAAAGATATTGCATGTTTAAATGCATTTAAATGCACTTGTTGCTAATTAGAAGTACAACAATTAACTGGCTGCAGTGTTGCACATTTAATGTTCCCATCAGTACATGAGACTGTCTGGTTAAAGAAACTAACCCGGCAGATAACGGCAAAACTGTCTGGCAAAATTATACTACAAAACAGTTGATCAAAACTCTTTTTAGGTGTTCAGGTCATATAAAAATGTATAATATTTTTATGTGCCGATTTTTTTTTTTTGTATATTCACTGGTTTTTAAATGATCCTTGATTGAATATGCGTAAAATGAATTAATGAGTTGGTAACTCTTAATTCGGAGCTCCAGTTTCGGGGTTTGGCCAGGCTGGTTAAAGCCGTTTATATTGTGCCTATACAGTTTGGATTCTCAAAATATGTCGGTTACATAATATAACTCGTCAATATGTTTAGAAACGGTGTACATGTGTTGTAAAATGTTGCTGTTGTTGGCGGGATAGTTACTTTAATGTTCCCATCCATACATGTGACTGCCTGGTTAATGTTCCTATCAGTACATGTGACTGCCTGGTTAATGTTCCCATCTGTACATGTGACTGTCTGGTTAATGTTCCCATCTATGCATGTGACTGTTTACTGTTCCCATCTGTACATGTGACTGCCTGGTTAATGTTCCCATCTGTACATGTGACTGCCTGGTTAATGTTCCCATCTGTACATGTGACGGCCTGGTTAATGTTCCCATATGTACATGTGACTGCCTGGTTAATGTTCCAATCCATACATGTGACTGCCTGGTTAATGTTCCCATCAGTACACGTGACTGCCTGGTTAATGTTCCCATCCGTAAATGTTACTTCCTGGTTAATGTTCCCATCCATACATGTGACTGTCTGGTTAATGTTCCCATCAGTACATGTGACTGCCTGGTTAATATTCCCATCCATACATGTAACTGTCTGGTTAATGTTCCCATCCATACATGTAACTGTCTGGTTAATGTTCTCATCCATACATGTGACTGTCTGGTTAATGTTCCCATCCATACACATGACTGTCTGGTTAATGTTCCCATCCATACATGTGAATGTCTGGTTAATGTTCCCATCCATACATGTGACTGCCTGGTTAATGTTCCCATCCATACATGGGGCTGTCTGGTTAATGTTCCCAGCCATACATGTGACTGTCTGGTTAATGTTCCCATCCATACATGTGTCTGTCTGGTTAGTGTTCCCATCCATACATGTGACTGCCTGTTTGATTTTCCCATCCATACATCTCACTGTCTGGTTAATGTCCCATCCATACATGTGACTGTCTGGTTAGTGTTCCCATCCATACATGTGACAGCCTGGTTAATGTTCCCATCCATACATCTGACTGGTTAATGTTCCCCCCCAGTACATGTGACTTCCTGGTTAATGTTCCCATCAGTACATGTTACTTCCTGGTTATTGTTCCCATCAGTACATGTGACTTCCTGGTTAATGTTCCCATCCATACATGTGACTATCTGGTTAATGTTCCCATCCATACATGTGACTGCCTGGTTAATGTTCCCATCCATACATGTGACTGCCTGGTTAATGTTCCCATCCATACATGTGAATGTCTGGTTAATGTTCCCATCCATACATGTGACTGTCTGGTTAGTGTTCCCATCCATATATGTGACTGCCTGGTTAATGTTCCCATCCATACATCTGACTGCCTGGTTAATGTTCCCATCCATACATGTGACTGTCTGGTTAGTGTTCCCATCCATATATGTGACTGCCTGGTTAATGTTCCCATCCATACATCTGACTGCCTGGTTAATGTTCCCATCCATACATGTGACTGTCTGGTTAGTGTTCCCATCCAAACATGTGACAGCCTGGTTAATGTTCCCATCCATACATCTGACTGTCATGTTAATGTTCCCATCAGTACATGTAACTGTCTGGTTAATGTTCTCATCCATACGTGTGACTGTATGGTTAATGTTCCCCCCCCAGTACATGTGACTTCCTGGTTAATGTTCCCATCAGTACATGCTACTTCCTGGTTATTGTTCCAATCAGTACATGGGACTGCCTGGTTAATGTTCCCATCAGTACATGTGACTGCCTGGTTAATATTCACGTCAGTACATGGGGCTGCATGGTTAATGTTCCCATCAGTACATGGGGCTGTCTGGTTAATGTTCCCATCAGTACATGGGACTGTCTGGTTAATGTTCCCATCAGTACATGGGACTGTCTGATTAATGTTCCCATCAGTACATGGGGCTGTCTGGTTAATGTTCCCATCAGTACATGGTTAATCAGGCCATCAGTCTGGTACATCAGGCTGTTCCTTCAGCTCAATGGAGCAGAAGATGTTAATGGCCTGTTCAGGAACACAAGCACAATTTAATAATTTGTATATATATATACTGTGTCACTTATATTATACCTTTTGTTTTCAGGGCGTAGAGCAAGTGGACAGAAAAGACAGAAAGGATCTGTAAGTCTATTTCAAAATTAAAACTGAGAGTTCAGTGCAACACTGATGTATTTTCATCTTTATTGTTTGTAGTTATTCTCTCACTGTGGAAAATTCTATAAAGCTGGTGGTTGTATGGATTATGCAGAAATGTTTTATCTTAGGAAAGATCTAACCATTTCATTCCATTGATATTTAGAGTTTAACAATATTTAGCTTGTCTATTCCAAGAATAGATGGGGCAGGTGTAATCTTTTCGTTTCGGCGTCACACTTTTATTAACTTGTTACATGTAAGCTAGTATCCAACAACTTTCTAACACATTTTGAATGAAACTTCACACGTGTTCCTCATCAATAAACAAGACCACAGACACAAGTTCCGTAACTCTAGCTTTATTTTAGCCAATATGTTAAGTGTTTTGTCAAGTTAAATCCAATTTTAGCCACTTTCTGTACTTATATATTATATTTATAGAATTTCTAGTTGACATTGTATGTAATCTAGTATGTTATCAACCACTGAAAGCAATTGATTGCAACTTCACACAAGTGTTCCCCATCACAGGTGCAAGTTCCATAACTGTAGCTTTATTTTAATCAAATTATTCCCCTTTTTCGCTCGCTATTTAACAAATAGATTAAGCCATTACAATCACTCGTGTCAGCATCGGCTTTGGCTTCCACATCACTGGACAGTTTTGTTAATATAACCAGGCTGTATGCCAGCTAGTGTCTCAGTGTCTCAGTCTGCATCACTGGGGGGGGTCCGTGGCCGAGTGGTTAACGTCTCTGACTTGAAATCACTTGCCCCTCACCGCTGTAGGTTCGATCCCTCAGGGGCCTAGGAATCTTTATGTGATGAAGCTATCCAGCAGGCTTGCGGAACGTCGGTGGTTCTACCCAGGTGCCTGCCTGTGCACGAAAATTGCCCGGAGGGGCACCTGGGGTCTTCCTCCACCAATGGAAGCTGGAAAGCCGCCATATGACCTTAGCTGTTGGTGCGACTATAAAATCCAATTCAATCAATCAATCAGTCTGCATCACTGGACAGTTTTGTAAATACTGGTTAACCTGCTGTATGCCAGCTAGTATCTCAGTCTGCATCACTGGACAGTATGTTAATACTGGTTAACCTGCTGTATGCCAGCTAGTATCTCAGTCTGCATCACTGGACAGTATGTTAATACTGGTTAACCTGCTGTATGCCAGCTAGTATCTCAGTCTGCATCACTGGACAGTATGTTAATACTGGTTAACCTGCTGTATGCCAGCTCGTATCTCACTCACCTCTTGACAGTTCCCATTAATAAACAAAACCAGAGAGGCAGGTTCCATAACTGGAGCTTTACAGAGAGGCAGGTTCCATAACTGTAGCTTTACAGAGAGGCAGGTTCCATAGCTTTACAGAGAGGCAGGTTCCATAACTGTAGCTTTACAGAGAGGCAAGTTCCATAACTAGCTTTACAGAGAGGCAGTTTCCATAAATGTAGCTTTACAGAGAGGCAGGTTCCATAACTGTAGCTTTACAGAGAGGCAGGTTCCATAACTGTAGCTTTACAGAGAGGCAGGTTCCATAACTGTAGCTTTACAGAGAGGCAGTTTCCATAACTGTAGCTTTACTGTGACAAAATTGTTCCCTTTTTAGCTTGACTTTTCAAAGAAAATGCAAGAAAAGGCTAGCTGTTCTACTTGCCCCGGCATCAACGTCGTTTAACTTTTTACGTTAAGCTCACATCTCAGAAACCGCTGAACGGAATTCAACGAAACTAAACATGTATTCACTTCCATAAGAGGAACTCAAACAGACAAGTGCCATAACTCTGTTTTAAATTTTAACAGAATAACCCCCTTTACAACTTAATTTTCCATTAAATAGACAAGGATTGAAAGTGGAGCGCACTGTCCTCCGACAGCTCTTGTTGTACTTGGAAAAACTTACCACTACCTGGAATTGAATGAAATTCTACATGTGTGTTTCCCCTCAGTAAGTTAATGAGACCTGCAGAACATACTGTCCTTTCCACAACTAATCATTTGTATAACAGCTGGGTGAAAACCAATATTTCTGAAATGCTTTTTACAATGTGGTTTTGATTTAATGTTACTGGCACTACGCACTGCAGGCTATGCCAAGAACCTTTGCCCTGATATGAAAGTCCAAACAAACACTAAAAATCCATTACACAATGAAGGGGCAGTGGGTAAAAGAGCGTGAAGGGTTTTGTTGTAAAACATTCCAAAAGTTGATTTTTTGTAATAACTTTCAGAAATTTTTTATCAATAAAATATTGAAATTAAAAAAAAAGAAAAGATTTTAGAGATATTTGGCAAGAATGTCTCCCTAAACTCATCAGAATGCTTTTTAAAAAAAAAAAGATAATGGAGAGTTTGACCTCAGATGCCTAGGAAGTTTGCACCTGAAGTGCTCAATTGATTGGGCCTACAACCAAAAATCGGCCAGCTCCACACTTGACCTGGACAGCAATTATAGAATTTAGATGATGCCATCAGTGGTGTGTCTGGTTCTAGCTCGGGTTTGTAATCGTTCTTCACCATAATACCTGTTGTAATACATGTTCATAAAACAAATCACCTACCTACCTACGTATTCACTTCTGAAATTCTGAGTCTGGGGAATCCGCAAACATGTAATTGTTTAAGGCACTGCATGCTGCATGGTGTTTAATCAGAAAGAGACAGATGGACTGTCGATCACTGTGGGGATGGTGTGGCCCTAAGATGTGAGTGTACATATTTCTTTGCAGATGCATTTTGATATGTAGTTGGAGCACAGTTTTTTTAAAGAGCAGCATCATAGCATCGCACACAAGGTCGTCGCTCACCTTGAATCACTGGGAGCTCGACTTGTGAGAAAGTGTCATTTCTTACGTATGTTGGGAGGTATACTGTACTGGTTTTACCCAAGATTAAATGGTTGGTCTGCATCCACCACTAAAAAAAAATAATCGCACCTTCACATATAGCCTAAAATGTGCTGAAAATGATGTAAAACACTATTCAGTCATTCAATTTGAGTGCATGCATCTTTAGACTCCAGGATGTGGCATGCTTTTTAAAATTGCAATATTTCTGATCACCTGTATTTGTAATACACTACTAGTTATACAGGTGTGTTTGCTGCCAGGTTGTTCTGTCCTGTACCACCATTCATTCATACATCCACCATCTGTTCCAAATTGTACAATGCAATGTCTGTGCAAGAGTTGTGTTTCCTTAGTTTGTAAATTATGATAACTTGAGTGGTTTCCCTTGATTTGCTGAGTTTGCCAAGGGAGGTAATACCTTTAAAACTTATAATAAAATGCTGCTGTTATGGTTATTTTTCTTTCTGTAGTTGGTAGTTAAAAGCTTGATTAATACATCACCATGTGTTGGCAAGATAGACGCCTCATATAGTCTTCTAAAGGGACATCACGGCAATCTTGATTATTTTTTTTTACCTTGCGGCTTCCTGTTAGTTTTCTACATAACTTGCATTTGTTCATTCATTAATATTAATTGTAATAATAGTATGAAGCCAGTTATTTAGCATATTACTAACTGTTGATTATAGTGCACCATAATATATTTAAACCTATGGTAGAATAGGAAGTAAACTGAAAACTTAAGATTATATTTAACCCTTCGCCTGCTAAGGGCGACTACAATAGCTTTTGCGTCCATTGTAAACCCAGATAGCCTGCGAGTAACTTGCAGGCTGATCAGGGTTTACAATGTCTGGCTGCTCATCGGTCATTTCTCCAAATCACCCCATTATAACATAAATGGAATGGTCTAAAGTGAATGGCCTTTGCGTCCACTATAAACCCAGATCAGCCTGCGAGTAAATGGAGTAAATGGAATGGTCTAAATTTATAGAAAGGACAGTCCATTATACATTCATAGCAGGCTAAGGGTTAAATGCAAGCAGGTGTAGTCAAAAGTATTTTCGATTAATATATCAAGATGCTAATTTAAACGCTTGGTAAAAATTTTAGGATTGCCATGTGTCGCTTTAGAACTGAGGGAATTAGGCACACCGGTCTATGGAATAGGATTGCCATGTGTCGCTTTAAAACTGAGGGAATCAGGCACACCAGTCTGGAATAGGATTGCCATGTGTCGCTTTAAAACTGAGGGAATCGGGCACACCCGTCTGGAATAGGATTGCCATGAGTCGCTTTAAAACTGAGGGAATCGGGCACACCAGTCTATGAAATAGGATTGCCATGTGTCGCTTTAAAACTGAGGGAATCAGGCACACCAGTCTGGAATAGGATTGCCATGTGTCGCTTTAAAACTCAGGGAATCGGGCACACCAGTCTATGGAATAGGATTGCCATGTGTCGCTTTAAAACTCAGGGAATCGGGCACACCAGTCTATGGAATAGGAATGCCATGTGTCGCTTTAAAACTGAGGGAATTGGGCACACCAGTCTGTGGAATAGAATCAGATCCTGTCTCTGAATAGCTTCTTTGATCCTGTTCATTTTAAGATTACCAAGTGTCCCTTTAAGGTCAAAAAGAGATTTATAAATTTATATGTCAAAGCAAATGAATGAGATCAGATTTAGTCCCATTAGCACATCATATAAGTTATATTGGGACAGCACGCTTAGAGGGAGATGAGAAGGAGAATGGTTCCCCATCAGACACGCCTCAGCCAGGGACCGAACCTCACAGTGGGCAGAGGCTAATTTATATGTCTGAATAGAATAGAATACTTGTTCATTATTTCTTCAGCATTCAAATCCATTCCCCAAACAGCTTCGTCAGTAATTGTTTGCACAATTTGACTCACTCCATTTATTCCATTGGAATAATACTGTAATTGGTTCCCTGTTCCCAGTATACAGTGCATGGGAATAATAGTCATTGGTTCCCTGTTCCCAGTATACAGTGCATGGGAATAATACAGTAATTGGTTTCCTGTTCCCAGTTTACAGTGCATGGGACTAATACAGTAATTGGTTCCCTGTGCACTGTATTCATCATTTCTTATTAATTATGTAGTGGCAAGGCTTTGTTTACAAACAAATCCATGTGGAACCAGTAGCAGCCAATTAGCAGATTGGGTTTCAATTAATTTGAAGTACCTACTCTGATGGAGAATTGAGTGAAATGATGCAGTGCCTTGGGTTATGTTGTCAACCATGTAAAAGCAGGTTGAAATCATATTATACTTGCAGCGTTTTAAGAAGTTTATGAGACTTCCACATTATGTTGGTGGATTCGGAAGTTGTATTTGGGTTTAAGTTGCTTAAAGCTTTCTTCTGTGTGTCCGTCAGGGTCTATTTTCCAAGCACATTGGAATCTCAGAAGCCATGACCTTATCTCACTATTAAATAGGTTTGTATTGTTATTTAACCCTTGACCCGCTAAGCACGACTATATTAGCCTTTGCGTCCATTGTAAACTCAGATCAGCCTTGAGTAACTCGCAGGCTGATCAGGGTTTACAATGTCTCATTTCCCCCCAAAGCACCGCTTTTTCACATAAATGGAATGGTCTGAATTCAAAGAAAGAACAGTCCATTATATATATGTAGCGGGTTAACGGTTAATGTTCTTCGAGGATATCCAGGACTGCCAGAATAGTGTCTGGCCTAAGGTCACATCAGAGAATCCCAGTGACACGGGTGGGGCTCGAACTCATGATTGTTGGATTTAAACGTCGACCGTGCTATTCACTGGAAAAAGTGAGCTGTGGAGGGTATTTACACAACTGAACAGAAAAGAAGTTGAATTAAAACATGGAGAGAGATATGGACAGTTGGAGTTAAAAAAATAGAAAGAAGAAGCGTGACTTCTAAAAAAAAAAAGAATGAAAGAAGGTACTATGTGTGTAGAAAGAGAAATAGAAACAATATTCAAAGATATTCCTATGTAGTAAGTAATTGTATGAAAGTTAAAATAAAAGGAGAAGATGAAAATAATAATAATAAAACATAGTCTCAAACCAGTCCCTCAAACCGTCATTATTAAAACAAACATTAAAAAAAAGAGGAAATGGGAACATAAGAAAAAAGGACAGACAAGATGAACATTACTACTGGAGAAATGAGATAGAGAGATAAGAGAATATGGTAGTAATTAGGCAGGGGGCCAGGATGAGGTAATTAATTTGCCAGAAACAGCAGCAAAATGCCGTACACCAGCCATCTGGATCTCATCAACTTGTGGAGGCTCCCCGCGGGGGATTTGGCTTATGGTTAGACGTGTGAGGCACCAGACAGGGTATCTGTAGATAGTTTGTTGTTAGATACTAGGTAGAGAATTCAGTGGTTGAATCGGTTGACGAGAGTTTGGGTTTATTGTGTCTATTTGAGAGTCACAGAACTGTTCTGATGTAGGAAGGCCTGAAGTGTTTATTTATACATTGCAGTACAAAACTGATCATTGATTGAAAGAATATTATAAACAATTGACGAAATTTCTCCAGTTATAGACATTCTGCTTAGTTTTAAAATCCCAACTTCATTCAAGTTAAAAGCCAACTTTTAAGGTTAAAGTCCTATTTCCAAGGTTAAAGTCCTATTTTCAAGGTTAAAGTCCTATTTTCCAAGGTTAAAGTCCTATTTCCAAGGTTAAAGTCCTATTTTCCAAGGTTAAAGTCATATTTCCAAGGTTAAAGTCCTATTTCCAAGGTTAAAGTCCTATTTTCAAGGTTAAAGTCCTATTTTCCAAGGTTAAAGTCCTATTTTCCAAGGTTAAAGTCCTATTTCCAAGGTCAAAGACAAACTTCCAAAGGATTTAAAAAATCCTAATCCTAAGGAAATCATGCATATTTCTGAGCCATAAGATTTTTTAAAATATTTAAAAAAAAATATCATTGAATATCAATATTTTTACTTATTCCGTATCATAATATTATATATTCAAGGCAAGCTGGGTTCTTTTTAAAAAATAAAATTACATAAAACTCCTTTTTCTGAAAGACTTGCATATCTGCAAATCATACTTGCACAATTTCTCTGATTGTTCCAGCACATTATGCAGAATTTTTAAACATAATTTATAATGAAGTTAGATTTAGTAAAACCAGGGTCCATCTAGATAACAAACAAGAAAGTTATAACTTCAGTATTGTAGTACTTAACATACAATACAACAAGATTGCCGTGTGTCCCTTTAAATCCTACAAAGTCCATAAATCTCTCCACCCACCCCACAAATATATATAATCTTTGATTCACACCAAAGATTTATTTCATGGATGAGATTAAAGGTGCTAATAAGATCAGAGACAATTCTTACACCTTGATTAGTATGTGACCATCTTTTTGTTTATCTTCTGAAGTTATTTGATGCTCCAGTATTTACCTTTCTCTTTGTAGTTATATAAATAAACATCCTTTCTTACTAAGGGTCACAGTTTTCTGGAGGAGGTGTCAAGCAAATAAGTTGTAAATGAGAAAAGTAAATAGTTCTTACAATAATTATAGTTAATTTGCGGTTCAGGAACAAAGAAATTTACTAAAGAACATGTGGAAAAAATCAGCTTTCTTGTCAAAGGAAACTTGATTAAATGGGTAGAGTTGATCGTGCTTTCAAAATAAGGAAAACATTTCACTGTTAATCCTAATCCATGATATATTACCCCTTCTTTCGAAATGAACTCTTCCAATTCTCAAAATCTCAAAATGGGCCAGTCCACCCCATACTGTGTGGTAACAGCCAAATTTATGACTTTTTGAACACATGGCTCTGTGCATTTTTGCAGACTTTCTTTATCTGAGTTTACACATACTCCGCTTACATCATAAATATCTGTGTTCTGTACAAGTTATTAAAAAATCTGTGAAAAGAATTTTTTTATCTGGAGTGACTTTCACCTGTTTCTCATTTTAGTGGTAATTTAGTATGATTGGTTGCAGATATGAGTGCTTTTGAGTTTTGTGTATTGTGGTGTAATTAGGCTATTGGCACTGAATTCCTGATAAATAATGGATTAGATTGGATTGATAATTAACATTTGAACTTGATTGGTGGAAAATTATCTGAAGTATTAATGCTTTTTATGTTCGGAGAAAGGTGAAAAATGTTATGTTGAGTCGTTTTTGTTTTGAAGAGTCCGGCGTGTGTAGTACGAAGTATATAGTCGCTCAGTCTGTGTGTTGAGACTAAGAACACAAAACTGGACTTCAATTGACACTATAATGCATTTTTGAGGGATGCAATAAATAAGTTGACAAGGATATGTCAGAGTGTATGCAGGAGAAACTTGGTCTGTTGGGAGATTCAGAGAACTTGAGGTGTCACCATTTGAATCCCACCATTAAAGCATATTAAGCCTGTCGCACACAGTTCTTAAAGTTGGTTGCTAAGCAAAGCAGGGTTACGAAGGACATTATTCGTTTATCATTTATCACGACACATCCCAAAAGGACTTGCGGGCAAGAGATCATACTTTCTGGTGAAAAATTGCAGTTCGCACGTGGACTTGCTGGTGAAAAATCTCAGTTCGCGAGAAATCCCACGAAGACTTGTGGGCGAGAGATTGCAGTTCGTGAGACATCCAAAGAGGACTTGCGGGCGAGAGATCTCAGTTTGTGAGTCATTCCACAAGGACGTGCGGACGAGAGATCGTAGTTCACGAGGCGTCCAAGATGTTCTACTTCCCCAAGCCTCTCCACCCCATGTCTCAGGTGTGCTGTTTATTATGTTGCTTACAAGTTTTGTTCTAGTGAAATTGCATATCTTGTCCTAACCTGCTTTATAATAAGTGCCTTGCAGCAACCTTGACCATAATTCATTTTACCGACCATGATAATTCAAGGGACATAAAGTTTAACCCGTGTCTTTCCATTTGTGCGACCGGACAAACTTGGTGAAGTTTTTTATCAGCTGCATAAAGCCTCTATCCTGCCAACAACAGGCAAATGTTAAAACAGATGTACACTGTTTCTAAACCTACTGGCAATAAGGTATATATGTAACTTACATAATTATGTTGCGAATCCGAACTCTATAACTACAGAATTAATGCGGCCAGGCAGTTGTTATAATTGCCGAAACATTGAATTATGAGTTACCAGCTCTTTATTCATTTTAGGCATATTCACTTACGGGTATTTTAAGTATTCGTGTATAAAATCTAGACTTTTAATCGGCACATATGCATTAATTTATGACCTTAACCCATGGATAGAGTTCAGAAGGACGATTTTATAGTGTTTTGTCAGTTTAGTTTCTGTAACCTTCATTCACAGATGCATCCGGCTGACAACAAATGAAGTGACTGACCTTACCCTGTATACTTGACCTACTTACGCTACATTAATTCTGATTAAAGTTTTTATTTAGCTCAGTTTTTAAGTCATAAATAGCCCTAAACTGGTCACAATTCATACACATACATCTAGATGACCACAAGAAATACACAGCAAGAGTAGTTCACCATCACAGACCTTGACCTGCACAACATCGAGTTCTCATCAGCTTCGTTTCTAAATTATCAGTAGCCCTTCCATCTTTGAATTTGATACATAGATACATCTAGATGAGTACTAAACAATATAGCATAAGTATGTCATGATGACTGACCTTGACAGATGCCTCTAGATGAGTTCTAAACAATATACCAGAAGTAGGTCACGATGACTGACCTTGACATATACATCGAGATGAGTACTAAACAATATAGCAGAAGTAGGTCACGATGACTGACCTGATACATCTAGATGAGTACTAAACAATATACCAGAAGTAGGTCACGATGACTGACCTTGACAGATACATCCAGATGAGTACTAAACAATATACCAGAAGTAGGTCATGATGACTGACCTTGACAGATACATCCAGATGAGTACTAAACAATATACCAGAAGTAGGTCATGATGACTGACCTTGACAGATACATCCAGATGAGTACTAAACAATATAACAGAAATAGGTCATGATGACTGACCTTGACAGATACATCTAGATGAGTACTAAACAATATAAAAGAAGTAGGTCATGATGACTGACCTTGACCTACATAAGTTCATTTTTCTGGTTAATACTTTCGGCGCCCATCCATGCCGTTAGCCTTCTACAACTATCTAAAATGCAAAGTCCCATGGTGCATCTGTGTGCAGTTCCCATCTGTATAACAAACAGCAGGGACGTAGCAAGGTGAAAATGATGAAGATGCAAAATGTAGTAAAAGTTTGACCCATCTAGTGGGGTTGGGGTATTATTGCCCATTGTACATTTTAAGGCCACCCTTGGGACTTCGTTAGAGTTTTTAAAAGACAAGGTATATATGGAATCCCCAGCCCTCACCCCTTTTTTTTCCTATTTATTTTACAAATCGTGTGGTTGCTACACCACCCTAGGAAAGTACCTCCCCTTCGGTAATTTGACCTATAAATCTGAACTCAATAGACTAGATTTGTTTAAAAACCAGATGACATTTCAAATAGACAAAACATTGACAGGATGATATATAAAATCCAGGCCATTTTTTTAAATTTTATATATTTTCAATGTAGAATGTCAAATTTGGATTTATTTTGGATTCAAAATAGTAACTGGCATTTAAAAGAAGTTTTATTAAATATGTATACTGTGGACTTTCGCCAAATTCAGGCTCTGTCTGGGATAATGTACCATTTTTCCCTTTCAGTGTAGACGGTATTATATACTAGTGAAATAGTGTTTTTTAGCTCGACTATTTGAAGTATATAGGGAGAGCTATTGTACTCTACTCAGCAGCATCAACATTCGTTTTTAGGTTGAAGTTTTTATTGGCAAATCCAATTATTTCAGTAACCACTGGTCATACGTCAGCTTGGAAATTAAGGCTTTTTTTATTCTCTTCACTTGTATTAAAATATACAAAAAAATAAAATGAGTTATAGTTTTCCAACAAGTAATCACAGATTTATAGTAGGTTTTTGCGACAAGTAATCACAGATTTATAGTGGGTTTTTGCAACAAGTAATCACAGATTTATAGTGGGTATCGAAACTTATTTTTTTAAATATATGTTGGTCAGTTTCATTCAGTTCAGTTGAAATGTGATTCTTTTCTTTATTATAGTCTGAAAACGGCTTACACTTGGTATTTCATAGCAGCCATGTTTAATTGATTGATGATCGATCATCGGTCAGTTAAATATTCTGATGGTCGATCATGAGTTTTCAGCCGAATCCCAACACTAATGTCAGTTTGTTTTCAAGGAGTTTTCAAGGAGTTGGCATGGTCAGTGGATAGTATGATGGATTTGAAACTGAAGGGCCAGAGTTCAATGGTGGATAGTATGGTGGACTTGAAACTGGAGGGCCAGAGTTCAAGCCTCGCTGGTACCACCGAGTATTATCGGTGTGTTCTTGGGCAAGACACTTTCCCTTAGCTGTCAGATGAGGTCGTAAACCTAGGGGTCTGATGCGTCAGCATCAACTCTCCGAGCATGATGAAGAACCAGTGGAATCTATTTTTTGCTGCGATAGTAAAGACGCTGTGTCTAAAGCTTTCTCGCCTCTCACCGCTGCGGGTTCGAATCCCACTGGAAGCTCGGATAGCGGGAGATATACAGTACTGGTTCTACCCAGGAATAAGGGGTAGTCTGCCTCCACCACAAACAAATCTACTGTCATATATGGCCTAATATATGCTAAAAATGATGTAAAACACCATTCAAACAAGCGAAAAATATATCAACTGAACGTGAATAAATTAGTTTATGTACAAAAAAAACACGTTGATGTTGATACTCCGATACTTGTTCTGTTCATTATGAGTCGGCGAAAAAAATCACTTTTTTATGTAAGTTTTCTTTTCTTTTTCAAATAATGGAGCAAAAACTCCCTGAATACAATAGTTTCTCCTGTCATATCGGATATCCAGTATTCTCACATCAAGATTCAGCAGATACATTTACTGCTGTATTAATTTAATTTATGTGTTCAATTACTGTACAAAAATACCAAGATTTCCCATGTGTGTGTTTTTTAGCATGCTCATGACTGTTACGAAAACTTAAAACTCCCTGGTGCTTTTGTAAATCCATGCTGGGTCACTTGAAGATCATTCTAGCTATATTGTATTATCATTCTTACTTTAGAATTTGAGTCTGCTGTAAAAACTGTTAAGCTGAAAGGAACATATCAAATTATGTGCACAACTTAGAAATATGTCTGAGATCATAGAAATAATAATGTTTTGACTTTTTCGACTTTATGTGCGTAATGAACCAATTGAAATTACTATGTTTACGTTCATCACAATTTTTTTGTCAGTCATGCGTGAATGCAAGATTTCATTATTTAAACACAATAGAACTGCAGACGCATGTATTTTGTGTAAATCAAAATACAATATTACTTTGGGTGAAGTTCTTTCAAGATCGCTAGTCCAGGGCTTTTTATAGGTGTCCCATGGGGCCGACAAACGGACTTGTTCCCAATACAAAATAGTGTATTTTTTCTCAAGTATTGGAAAAAATATCCCTATCTCCAAAAAATAAATAAATATATATTATTTTTTTTACATGTTTGTTGTACTGATGTTATTGATGTAATAGTGTTCCTAATAATACATTTTAGGCTTTTACCACGCCCTAACTTACAAAATGTTGAGGTAAACAATTCTCAATTGGCCATTTTATCAAAGAAAAAAAATCCCAATTTGGTCGTTTTTACGATAAAAATTTCCCAAATTTACAAGGGTTCTTTTTCCCAAAATACTTGGAAAAGTCAACATGATGGCGCAAGTGGAGTACTCAAAATGTGTTTATAGGTCTTTTATACATCTGAAAGTAATTTACACTTCTGGAGATTTTGATTGGCATGATACGTAGAATAAAAATTATGTATGTCCTGCCGGTAAATAACAAACTTTGCTTCGTGGTAAAGTAAACACATTAATTTTCAACGGTGTAGTTATGAGTGGATGATCTTGGTTAAGTAAGGTTAAGTAAATGCTTTAATTTCCAATAGTGTAGTTATGTATGGATGATCATGGTAAAATAAATGTTTTATTTTCCAATGGTGTAGTTATGAGTGGCTGATCATGGTGAAGTAAATGCTTTAATTTCCAATTGTGTAGTTATGAGTGGCTGATCCTGGTAAAGTAAATGCTTTAATTTCCAATGGTGTAGTTATGAGTGGCTAATCATGGTAAAGTAAATGCTTTAATTTCCAATGGTGTAGTTATGACTGTATGGATGTAGATAGCCAACAAGTCCCAGAATTCTAGAAAGAGGTCATTAAAGCTAATTTGGTCAGAAATTAAAAGATCAAGTTTATATCCCAGGACCAATACCTAGTTATGGGTGCCTATATTGCTCCTGTTAAAGTAGATAATTACCTGACCCAGAAGACCAGAGAAAGTTAATGGTGTGCAATGATGAACATCTGCTTCCAATATAATCTACTGGAATAGCTATTTTAGGGTTTTACTTTTAATGGATGATGGGAAGGTGTTGGAGGTGGAAGTGAGTCATAGAATAAAAGTGTTTTGCTTTAATGTCTGTTAATATTATATTACTTTTAAGTGGGTAAGTCATTCATGTGATTAAACTTGTCCCGTTTAAGGGATTAATTGCAACTTTCTATACTGTGTCACAGATACAAGATATAACACTTTATTTACAGTCAGGCAACAAATAACAAAGGCTCTAACCAGACCTACATAGGCACCTTATTCACGGCAATTTCGCGACAAATTTGCCCCAGCTCAGACTGATTGGTAAAGATGCTGGGTTTGAAACCTTTTCACCCCTCACTAGTCGATTTCTCACTAGTCGATTTCTCACTAGGCAATTTCCCACTGGGAGCTCGACTTGTAAGTGAGAAAGTGTCGATTCTTAGGGATGGTTGAAGGTTTACAGTAATGGTTCTACCCAGAAATAAGTGGGTGCTCAGTGGCAAACACTAAAAATTGACCATTGTACATAGCCTAAAATGTGCTGAAAATGATGTTAAACACAAAACTGGCTGTATTATAATCATTAATGATTCAGAATCAGGTGTAAAAAATCAGGAATATTGGTATTTATCTGTTGATGGTTCAAGTTTTACTTAGTCAGTAACTAGATACAAGATTCACTGCACCACCTGTTTCCTGCATGGTGAAGTGTAAACAAATTTGACCCAGCAGACAGGACCGTTATGACCTAGAACTGTGTTGGTTGGAATGCCATTCATGTTGTCACTAACTGCTCAAACTGTTGTAATGATCTCACACACTTCTGGCCAGAAATAATCAAGTTGAACAAGAGCAGCTGTTCCAGCCACATTAACCACTCCACCACCTGTCCTCTGTCTGTATTGTTATCAATGATGCTGAGAACCAGTCTGGATTTTCATTTTTATACAGAGTTCTCTCCCTTAGATTGTATTGAAAAATCAGTTATATTGTCTCCCTTTCATTTGTTGGCAGTTTGCTGAATAATTTTGCCAAAAAAGATTTTGATATGAAATTAATATCTTAAAATCTGGATGTAAAAGTGTTGTTTTTTTCATGTTTTTTTTTATGATAATGTTTGACTTAAATGTGTTTCTGTCTTATCAAAGCAGTAATATATTGTATCGATATGTTCACATGTTATTTCATTACTTTAATATTACCTTGTGCCATATGTGAACAATTTATCTCGTTATCAATGAAAAAACAAAACAACTAATAACCAACCTGCCTGGATATTATGGGCATTGTTTATGTTACTGTGCTGATATTTTCCAATTTATGTTTCCAGGCTGAGCCACTTCTTAAATCAGTGAAATGAACATTAAGTTAACGACAAGTTCATTAATTTACAAATTACATATTTTAGGGCGCTACCACATGGTTTGAGTTGTTTTGGCTATAACTTCCCAGCTTTGAAGTTATGGAAAACATCTCATATTAATGAATAACCAATCAAATCGCAGATCAGCCAGTAATAAGCCAATCAAATTACAAGGATTCCATACCTTCCAGATGTCTATGTAATTAAGATCGAGTTCGAAAATTTCGGTTCGAAGCAAGAATGAACCAAAAAACAGATGGTGGGGTGTCGGTTAAAGTAGTATGGAATGGAAATCTTAGAAAGTGGGTGAAGGAAAATAATATGTAAGAATGCTGGTAAGACTGTGAGGTGTATTAGAAAGTTCGCAGTGATTTCCTGGTTTTTCTGTGTGACTGGATATTGAATGTGCGCGAGTGATCTAGTGATAAAGAATACGAAATATGTATTTGAGACAATAATTATGGTAGTTGCCGCAAAAAATGAAATTTGGAGGAAAAAAAATTGGAAATTTTAAAACCAAATTGTATTGATTTGTGTGTTTGGACATTAATTTTATATTGTGTTAAAGGTATACAATACTAATAGATAAAAAAAAAATCCAATTTAAACAAAATATTCAGAAATTCAAACAAATAAATACAATATGTCAAATAACAAAGGTAAAGCAAATGATTATTAAATCTTTATTTTATTTTTTCAGAGATTCATACGGATTTTAATATCTAATATAAAATAAATGAAAATTCAAGAGTCAAATAACGGTAACCATATTAGAATTTAGTAAGAACCTAAAAAATTATCAAAGCTATTGTTTTTGTGATTTTGTATGATTTAAATCAATAAAACGTCTAAACGTCTGGCTTTCAAACTGTTCTTCTGGTCGAAATGACTGCTTTCGAACATGTTTAATGTTTAAAACTGATAGTGTCATCTTTGAATAATTTGGGGTCAAGGATTTTATTTATTATTTATGCTGTAATAATTGAACACATATTTTATAAAGATGATTTCATCATATTATTGGAAGTATTAGATTGGCATTTAATTGTATTTAAGGCAAGCATAATAGTTTGATTTTGCAAGCCATTGTAAGTAATAAATGAATTTAGGGCACGGGTAGATTGCTTTGCTAGCAACATGCCCAGAGTAACTATACTACTCAAAATCTGCTAAGGATCAATTTTATTCTTCCATATAATTTTATTAGCAATTAATTCACAATAACGATATTAATTTCATTGATACTTCAACAATTCCACAATTTGAATCAAGTCATGAGATCACATGACCATACGCTGCCCTAAATAATTTCATGTAAAATAGAAATAATGCTATTTATTTCAGCAAGACATTTAGACAGCAAAAAAGCGATCCTTAGCAAATTTTGAGTAGTATAGTTTTATGGATCAATGAAGACAGAAATATAATGCAAGCATAATATACTCGGTAAAAAAAGTTTTGGACCAGGGTATATAAAGTCATATTAAAATAAAAGTAGTGGACAAAATTTAAGTACCTTTTTTTAGTAACCAAGGTCTACCCTACTCGGTTAATTTGGTACCAGAAACATTAAATTCCAAACAAGATTTTAATCGCGAACACACAAAGGGTCTGTAAAAAATGTTGCAAAGTCCATACAAAGTAACAGTTACGGACACATTCGAGTAACCAATAAAAAGATTATTATTTTTTCGCGAAACTTTCATTGTAAACGATAATTATTGTTGATTGTTGATCTATTGTGAATTATAACTGAGATAATAAGGGTTATGGTCGAATGTCAAGGTTCAGCGATCATTGTACGGGTTCGAAAACTGCCATGGTCCAAAACTTCTTTTACAGAGTATATTAATAAGGAATAGAATTGGGGGCAAAGTTGCAAATAATCGGACTACTAGAAGGTAAATATTAAATTTATTAAAGACATATTAATTTTGTATATTATAATCTTATTACACAAATTACTTAGAAGAAAAAGTATAAAGAATTGAAAACCTGTCTTAAAGGGACAATGTCCGTAACTTTTAGCTTAAAAAAGACTCACTAATTGTGTTCACAAGCATTACACACTAAACATTATTGAATATTTACTAATTAAAAGCAAGATTGTTTGACGGAATTCAATCGCGGTACAAAAAAAAAGAAAAAAACGTTTCGGGCTTTTGAACTAGCAGCCCAAACTAAAATTACACTCGCAGTTATAATAGAATAGAATAGTTGACAGCGCTCCCGACTGAGCTAACCGGGCTATACATAAATTTTGCAATACATACTATGGGTAAAATCTAATGCGATAATGGAAGTCACGAGATCGCAGAAACGGTAAAAACGGTGGGTCCCACTTTATTTACAAATAATAATTAAAGCTTTTTTTTAAAATTCAGGAATGTATTACTACAGACTTCTTAGGGTCTATGCCAGGGCTTCTAAAATCGCCGGTTTATCGGTTCCCAGACCGAAATCTGTTTCTCCGGACCGTTTTTCTTTTCAAAATCTCTGTTTAAATCGGTCCCAGATATTTTATCTATCGGTCGTTAAAAAATCTACAATTGGCCTTCACACTCCTTCTGAAATCCTAAAATATGCCTTTTGGCAATATTCTTTGATCCATAACACGATTGTTTGTCACTCGCTGTGCGAAAGTAGGTCAATTTGGTCAATTTGGACTAAACCATTACCGATAGTAGGGAGTTTTCCGGAAGAGTATAGCCTAAACTGCATGGCTTTGATGTGTGATCAGTGAAAGTATATCACGCGTTCTGTCGGTTCACTGAAGCGAGTGTTACCGTCTCTAATTTCTTTGATATACCGTTAGTCGTAAGGTGTTAGTTAGCCTGTTTGGTTGTGTCGGGTTTTTTTAAGTAGCCAAAGCTGGGACTGAAATTTGTTTGCGTCACTAAAAAAAAACAAATACCGAGATGTGTTAATTGTTTGTTTGATTTTTTGTTTACAATAACTTTAAGTATAATATTAATGACATTAATTAAGGAAAGTGATCAAACCTGACACGTTTTTTTTTTTAAGTCGGACCGAAATTGTTTGCGTTAGTCGTAACATTTGGTATTAATTAAGCTAATTGATGAAAAACGATATTACTCAAATTTATGTAAAATCGTATATAATCCGCTAGTCCGCGCGTGTTAGTCCGCGTTTTATACCTACCCGGTTTATTAAACACTTCCGGTTCAATTCCTCAAATGATCAACAATTTTAATATTGAGTGAAAATTATTCATTCAGTAAAGCGAAGACATGATGTCAGTCATTAAAATATACAAATTGTGATAAAGTAAGTTATAAAAAATACAAATTTACATTTTAAGTAGTTCTCTATATCAGTGACTAAACGGAAAAAATACATGGTGGGTGGGGTACGGCGATTTTAGTGATTTTTTCAAAATAAGTGAGATTCTTACGGCAGTGAAAAACCTGGACCGATTTGCATTTTAAAATTTTAGAAGCCCTGGTCTATGCTCATGTTTTCATGTATACATTTCACTGAATAAAAGTCAGACGGTTATTTGGTTATGATCAGTATCTGCTTACTTACGGACATTGTCCCTTTAAAGTTGAAAGCAAGTTGTAGTGACTGTTTTTAAAGTAATGATTTAACTTTAAATTACAAATAATTGTTTGTCGACAAAATATAGTCTTAAGGGATTATAAAAACATGTCCTGCTTAAAGGTTTTCTGAGAGTATGGTATGTGGGCCAGCAGAAGTAGTCCAGGGCCTGTCCATTTTGTTCAGGGCCTGTCCATTTTGTTAACGCCTGTCCATTTTTATTCAGGGCATGTATATGATTCTACACAGGAGAATTGGGTGGTCTGCCGCCACCACAAAAAATCGACGGTCATATAAAACCTTACATGTGTTGAAAATGACGTAAAACACCATACAAACAAACAAACTATTTTGTTCAAGGCCAGTCTGTTTTCCAAAGCAATACAGGCCCATTGGACCTGTCTATAAAAACATTTTCTTGTTAAGAGTTTGCTGCATATTGGGGCTTGACCACATGTTTCACATTACAGGCAGTGTTTATTCGTGTTTATACAGTTGGCAAGACTGAACTATTCCTGGGTTAGTTTAAACACAGAGCACATTCCTCCAGGGTTTCATGTAATATATACCGTAAACTTTTATGAAATAAGTACATTTGCTTTAAAATTAACTTTTCTGTTGATATTGTAAATACTCAACCTTTCTGAAATAAATAAGTTCTGTTGTAATATAAGGTATATGTAAACTTTTATGAAGTAGATTCATTTTATAAATATCATTTCAGTTATTAGTTACCAGTATATCGCAAACTTAAATAGATCTGTTTTATAAATGTCATTTCTGTTGTTATATATGGTATTTTGTTAACTTTCATGAAATAGATTTGATCTTTATAAAAATAACATTTCTGTTTTAATATACTGGATTTGATCATTTTAAAAATTCATTTCTGTGTGTAAAATACTCTGTAAATAGATTAGTTTCAAAAATAACATTTCTGTTTTAATATACCGGTATAAATATAAGCGGTATAAATATAAGCGTTTACGAAATGGATTAATTTTAAAATAACTTTTCTGTTGAAATTAAAAGGGCTAATGTTGCAATGCGTATTTAATTATATACATACTCGTGAAATTGTGGATTGAAATACACTTATATATCTTTACTTCATTGAGCTCCAGCTGACTTTTTTCTGCATTGAGTATACTTGCTCATCCAATTTAAAATGAAATAAATTTATTTAAGAATAAATACACATTCTCAGTAAAAGGCAAATTCCATGAAGTACATAAACCTTTATGGTAAATTTGCCATGATGAAAAATTGCCAATCAATTTTTATATTTACATTATTTTCCTGTTGAGGCCTAAATGAAAATATTGTTTGTTTGCTCTTCACCTACCGACCCGAATTTTTAGCCCCGACCCAAAATATTTTATTGCGTTTCCAAATTTTTAATTTTTGTTTTCTTCAATGACAACAATTGAGTTCGATTTTGGTAATTCGTCTTTTGTGATCCTTTTCAGTTGATTCTCTAACAGTCTATGTTTTTTGGACGCATTTAGAAACTTGTCCGCTGTGTCTATAATAGGGAGATAAAGCGTTTGTATGATCGTATTAGTAGCGCAGTGACTCATGAAAATGGCTGATAAAAACAGTCAGAAAAATTAGTCTGAAACTGCGAAATTTTTGCATGTCTGTGACTATCATGACTATAGGAATATATATGCAAGAAAATATAGTTTTATCAAATAAAATAGAATAATTTACATACCTACCTACTCAGGGATTTTTTACTGGGTAGATAAAGGGCAAAAAACAATATTTTAATTTAGGCCTGATATAGTATCATCATTAACCTGCTTCGGGAGATGATAATAACAAAATGCAAGAGAGACAGACAACAGTGTATTTTAGTCGTGGAATAGTATTTTTCCATTGAGATGAAACAGATGCATGCACAGTGCATCATCATGCAGTGCATGCGCCTCCATGAAAAATAAATTTATTCAAATTTAGACACCTATTTCCTTACAACAGAAAGTATCAGTGAATGTAAATATACGATTGTGTTTTCAAAACCTGTGATGTAATAATGTTGATGTTTGCCACATTTCTTATATAAATATATATTTATATATACTTTTCAGTGAAATAGCGGATTTCATGATTAAAAATAAAACCTTATATTTCACGTGAAATACCGAAAAGGACGTAATACCGCTGTTGACATTGTTGGCGTTATTGATGTAATTGTTTTGGCGCATTATGTTTTTTCTGCTTAAAGTTTCAAGGTTGTGAGTATATAATAAATAGAATATTTGTTAGTTTGTCGTAGGATTTATTTTCCTCTCGAAGTGAGGATACTGGCATATTTTCACTGGTGCTAAAGCACTCGTGAAAATATAAGTTGTCTCACTTCTCGATGAAAATAAAACAATAATTAACGAGAGGAAACTTTATACCACCTGTGCACATAATAACAGCTATATTTATAGTGTACAAATGCTTAAATAGGATGATATATCAAATAGTAATAATCAGGATTTTAATATTTTCACTTTTGTGCTGTAATTTAATATGTATCGTGACAATATAAGTGTTTTTCTCAATTCCTGAAGGTTCATGAACAGCCAAATTGATTTTGATTTGAATACGTGGAAATTTAAATTCTCTTGTTTCCATTCCATAAAATTACTGATATTTTTTTGACTAACACTCCGTATAATCAAAGACCTAATAACAAATAGATAGGAAACTGTAAAATGTATTTAATTTCAGGTGATATGGTGCAGAATTTTCACATAATGTTGCCAGACTTTAAACACATATATCTTGACGAGTTTTATGCATATACGTTTCATTTAAGTCAAAACTCCTCACACATTTATTTTTTCTTTCTAATGATGGCATTTTCCGTACTTAAACATTTGAAGCAAAAAGGAGTTTGAAGAAAAGTCACCGCCAATTGCTTGGTTTTTAAGGAAAAGGTTAAAAAAGGATGATGTTTTTTACTTTAAACAGCTCTTCATACAATTTCTTATTTTGAAAAATATTTGTGTTTTTTTAGTATAATCCCATTTGGCTATTAATGGCTACGTAAGATCTTTCCTTTCGTAAAAAAGACTAAAACAACACGTAACATAGCAAATAGTATTCCTGCAAATTTTCATTATTGACACAATACACGTTTGACTCAAGCATGTGAGCAAACTTAGGATGCAAAATTTTGCAAACTACAGTACTGAACTGGCTCAATTTTTCAAAGAGGAACTTCAATATTTATGAATTTCTTGTTACTACTTGTACTGTGATTAATATGTCTACAACATCACAGTTGTGTCCTTTCTCTAACTGCAACTTTTTTTTTTACAAAACATCTTGGGATTTCCTTGGAATACATATGGAATTAAGTGTGCAGTATATAAAATGGCTTTATCCAGCCAGACCAAACCCTTAAGCTGAAAATGGAATTAAGAGTTACCAACTCATAATTCATTTTACACATATTCAATCACACGTATTTTAAGAACCTGTTAGTAAATCTTTACATCTAATCGGCACATATGCATTATATGGCGTGTGAACTCCTGGATAGAGTTTTGATAAGTTTTATAGTGTAATTTTGCCGTTATTTGGCGGGATAGCTACTTTCCTTTCGTAAAAAAATAATATTATATTTTCTGACTGATCTTGATTCATTAATACAGAGTCTTTTCTCTCCAAATTGCGAAAGGGAACGAGGGCTTTTTCTAGATGTCCCATATGGAATACATATGGAATTAAGTGTGCAGTATATAAAATGGCTTTATCCAGCCAGACCAAACCCTTAAGCTGAAAATGGAATTAAGAGTTACCAACTCATAATTCATTTTACACATATTCAATCACACGTATTTTAAGAACCTGTTAGTAAATCTTTACATTTAATCGGCACATATGCATTATATGGCGTGTGAACTCCTGGATAGAGTTTTGATAAGTTTTATAGTGTAATTTTGCCGTTATTTGGCGGGATAGCTACTTTCCTTTCGTAAAAAAATAATATTATAATTTTTGACTGATCTTGATTCATTAATACAGAGTCTTTTCTCTCCAAATTGCGAAAGGGAACGAGGGCTTTTTCTAGATGTCCCACAGGGCCGAAAAACGGACCCGTTCCCAATGCAAAAAAGTGTGTCTTTATTTTTTTTACATGTATATACTGTTACATCCCGTATGTACATACTAATTAATATTAAGAGGTAGGTTATTGATGTAATAGGGTTTCTATTTATAACTTTTAGGCTTTTACAGCGCCTGACTTACAAAATGTTGACGTAAACAATTCTCAATTGGCCATTTTATCAATGAAAAAAAATACCAGTTTGGTCGTTTTTACAATAGAAACTTCCCAAATTTACAAGGGTCCTTTTACCTAAAATACCTTGAAAAAGTACATGCCTTTGAATTTTGGAAAATTAAATCTGCTTCCTGTTTTCTGGCATTCGTTACAAGTGGTAATACATAGTGTAAAGCCTATATAATCAGGGCTGAAATTTAGCACTCGCAAACTCGCAAAATGCAAGTTGATTTAAGAAAATGCGATTAGAAATTTTCAGCACTCACACAAAACTGCCAGTGCACCTTTTCTGTACAAAATAAGCATAGGTAATGAAATAGGAAAATTAAATAATAGTTATATTTAGTTGTCATTTCCAACACAATCTTATATACATGTAAGTATTTAATTATTTATAAAGTTATGCACAGAAATTCTTATTAAAAAGAGAAAAAGTGCAAGTAAGAATGCAGTTTTACGAGTTGAAAAAATCTGCATTCGCAAAAAAAAGCAATTGGAAAAAAAAAGTTAAATTCTACCCCTGATAATTATATAATGCCTATATGAAGTTTAACTTCAAGAGACAATTTTTAGTTCTCAATTTTAACCCTTTAAATTGATAAGCCCCTTCATGAAATGTGAAAACAAATATTTGATTCAATTCAGAATGGGAATATTTCCTTAGTTATTTAAAACAAAGGGAAACTTGAAATCTTACAGAATGCGAACATTTTTTTTTTCATTCGAAAAAATTAACGCAAAAGAACAGTCGGTAACAGTCAAGTTCAGCTATTTAGTGTTTTTTTGAAAGCTGATATTATGGCAAAGCTGAAGGTTAGATTCAGAAAGTTTTGGTCGTATACTAAGTGGGATATATGGTTACCATAAAGTGGCGTGCAGGCTGGTAATTTGAAAATCAGGGAAATATAAAATAACTATTAAAGTTTGACATGTGAAATGGCATACTGCTTGTGAGTTGGAAGTTGCATAGTAGAAGAACATTTGGAGTTGGAGCTTTGTGACGTATGGAATTAAATAGTTTTTGAGTTTCATTTTGGATATTAAAATTTAAATAAATTTCAGATTTTAATCGTTTGAAGTATTTCAACTTGGAGGAAACATTTGTTTTTAAAAATCATCAAATATAGTGAAAAATTGAGGCTAAATATAGATTTTAAAAAAAGTGTGGGAACACAAGATATTTTCAAGTTAAATTTGACGAAAAAGGGTCGTAACTCTGGTAATATGGCCGCTTTTATACTTAGAAAACTTGGTTAAAGTTTGTATGTAAGCTTGGTTAAAGTTTGTATGTAAGTTGTATCTTCCAAACCACTTTACACAATGGATTGAAACTTCACACATGTATTCAGGATCATTAGATGACACCAAAGAGTCAGGTGACGTAACTCCTGCTTTTATTTTGACAGAATTATGGCCCCTTTCATACTTAGGAAACTTGCTTGAAGTTTGTATTCAAGGTTGTATCTCGCAAATAACTAAACATTATAAATTAAAATTTCACACATGCATTGGGTATCATAACACAACACCACAAAGCCAGGTTCTATAACTGTTGCATCTATTTAAACAAGATTATGGCCCCTTTTGTACTTAAGAAATTTGGTCAAGTTTGTATTTAAATTTGTATCTCGCAAAGTACTTTACATGATGGATTAAAACTTCACGCATGCATTCAGCATCATTGGACAACAACATAGAGCATATAGTCGCCACTTTGTCCGTCCATCCTTCCGTCCGTCCGTCACATATTTATTCAGAGCATAACTCAAAACTACTGATGGGACTACAATGAAACTTTACACAAAGATAGAGGGCAATGAGAGGAAGTGCAGAGTGCAAGAATGATAACTTTGTCTTCATTCAAATTAGAGTTAATGCCCTTTTTAATTTTATACTTGGAATTCTTGTCCGGAGCATAACTGCAAAACTACTTATGGAACTGCAAATTGAAACTGCTGCATATGATAAGTTGAGGATACATTTCGGGGAGCATCCATCGGTTCTACCGATTTTCTTGTATGTATAATTGATGGAAACTGTGTTTATCAATTGTAATTTCACCAAAGTCGAGTGTCTGCAGCATTAGCTGTGCTCTTGTTAATTTCTTTTTGTAGTTTCAAACAATTCATCATTCAAAAAAAAAAATCACAGAATTTCACAATATATCGCTTTTGTCTTGAACTTGCGAAGCGCATGCATTGTGGTTATTTAATTTAAGCAGCACTTGAGGATAAAGTGCAGGAAATGCTTTGTGTTGTGTCCCTGGTTAATTTATCATTAAGTTTATATTGTAATCGGCGTAACTAATGGTAACATAACAGGTTGCTGTTATAGAATAAACATGTTCATTCTATACCAAGTAGTATGCATTTGTTGTCCAAATGTTCATGGCATTTCCGGTTTCGGTTTCTGAATGAGTTAACCGGAAATGCTAGTTATATCTTTTTTTCTAGGATTGGGAATTTTTCTTTAAATTTGGAAAAAACATTGTTTTTTGCCATTGGGAAGGGGGCCGTTATTTGGCCCCATGGCACTCCTAGGAAAAGCCCTGTTATAAGACCATGAATTCAAGATGCTCATATTGTTTCTGCACTCGGGCAAAATACTTCACAGAGTTATGCCCCTTTTCTGTATTTTAATACTGAAATCTTGTGCTATAAATATGTTTTAACATTTATTATTTAAAATGCAGAAAGAATGGGTTGTCCATATGTTCCAATGTCACATTTTCTAGTTGTATTTCCATGACAACATAAGGCACACAGTTTGATGTTTATAATTTTGAATGAACATTTTCATAACAAAACCTAGGACTGAAAATCTTAAAAAAAAGACTTTATCATAGAACACAAGATCTCATCTTTCTAACAGTGTTGTAAATAGCATCTATTGATTAAAGATACAAGGTACAAGAATAGTTTTTCGTGACAGATTTTACAAAATGAGCTATTTTTTGACAAATAATAATTCTGCCATCATGCAATATCTCTTATATTTCTCTGATCATTTATTGTTTTATATTGAATATTTAATATAAAAAGTATCAGGTGAATATTAAAAGCATCAAATGACACAAATAATTTCTGTTGTATAATAAGACCAAAAATAAAATAAAATAGGTCTGTTTCTGGTCTTTTTCCCCCAAAAACTAGGGTAGGTTGGTAGGATTTTTTTATTTTTATTATTTTTTATTTTTTATTTAGAATTAATCCTTACTGTACTTAATTCAAATCAAGAACATCAAAAGCATGTTTTCTTGAACATGTTACATAATATGAGTGTTCCACAACACTTACATGCCTTAAAAACCTAAAAATAAAATAAAATAAATATATATATATGTATTTTTTTTTAATTTTGTGCCCTGCAGCTAGGCTGAAAGGTTTAGGGTCGGGGCCTTAAAAATAGGGTCGGTTGGAAGACCAGGAACAAACTTGTTTTTTTGGCCTAAACCCAGAATTGTATAGTGACTAATAATGCATCAACTGCACAGTGTATATAGCTGATGAAGTGACACCAGGGTCAGGTTGGGATATACATTGTATGTTAATGTTTTGGCAGGAGTGACATAACATCCAGTATAATGGCAGAGTGAATCAATGTGCATAATATATAGGAAGAAAGTAGACCCCATATAATTACATCGCTTGATCGTATTTGGATATATATGATCATGTTATGGGTGCTCCAGAAAAATTAAAAATAAAATATTTGGATTAAACATAATTTATATTGCAGTGATACTAGTATCATGCTTAGTTCTTTAACAGTTACTATCTTCAAGAGTGGGGCAATACAAAATCTGAGAAAAAAACAACAACATAAAATTAAAAACAATAGAAACAAATGTTTATTAAATGTTTAAAATTATAACTCAATTAATTTTCTTAAATATGTGACTTTAAAAATTGAACTCCCAACAGCATTCAGGATTAATAAACACGATTTAATTAACATTTCTTTTTCTCTCAACACCAGATTATAATATTGTGTAGACGTTCAGAGCTTAATTCTGTTATTTAAAAAAACAAAGCTATATAGCTCAAATTGTGAAAAATTAAAATATCAGTGATGAAAAAAGACAAAATGTTTCAAATACTAATGCAATCAAGGCATTAACTTGTGGATAGTGGCATATACAGATTGTTAAAAAAATAATAATATTGGATTAATTTGTGATAAACCCAAAGTGTTCCAAATGGTTGACCGTCGTCAGAGCGATTGGTACAGGAGGATGTACTCTCCGTATTCGCTGTACCGGCCGTTTGGCATGTACCTGCCAACCAAAGTAGCAGGAGTAAGTGTTCATGTTTTTAGTAAATCATTATAATAATCAGGCTTTATAAATCATTATGATATGTTCTTAAATATATTTACTTGTTTATACATCCGTTGACGGGCATTTATTGATTTACATATATACGTACTTTATATTAATACCATATCATCCCTTATTTGTAAATAGTTTTATCTTTATATATTTACATTAATTTTTATTTACTACTTCATTTCTTCATCTTTCATCAGTTCTTGTCGTGCCGTAAAACACCATTTCATTCATGTTTTTAATAATTGTTTTAAGACAATGATTGCTGTGTAATTTTAGCAGAACATTCTTGATTCTTAAAATTATTGCGATGTTTCGCTAAAGAGATGTTACTTCCAGCGGGTTTTTATTGTCCCATGGACATCAATACCTGTGAGGTGGGTGAGACTTAAATGTCGTCAATACCAAGGGCTGAAGCCTGCCAGTTTGACGTATTATGCCCCAAACACCAGGTTTTGAAATCGCACAATTTAAACGTGTTCTATGAATATTGTGATGTTGAATTGGTGTATTGTAACATATCTGCAAGAAAATATTATTAAACTAAACTTAAATTAAACTAAACGTGCTGGAAATATTTTATTTCTTATCAGACATGGATTATTATGTATTTAATAAACACAACTTCTAGAGATTTAATGCAATTTTTAGCTCAACTGATCAGAGATCAGCGGAGCTTATGCCGTGGTGCGGCGTCCGTCGTCCGTCCGTCTGTCCGTCTGTCCGTCTGTCTGTCCGTAAACTTTTATTTGTAGCGACTTCACAGCTGAAACTACTGGATGGATATTCATGAAACTTTACAGAAATGTTGCCCATAAAGTCTAGTTGATCCTAGCAAAAATTCATGTTGATGTGAAATCCAAGATGGCCGCCAAAGCTAAAAATAGAGTTTTAAAATACAAGTTTGTAGCGACTTCTTCTTGAAAACTATAAGTGATATTGATATGGGACTTTTTCTAAAATGATCAGCATGACATGATGTTGATCCTAGTCAAAAATCGTTTTGATTCAACGTTAAACATGGCTGCCAGCGGCCATCTTTGTTTACATAGAGTTATATAGTAAAAACTTGTAGCGACTACTTCTCTGAAACTGCTTGGCGGATTGTCATGAAACTTTACAGGAATGTTGCTCTTGATGTCTAATTGATCCTAGAAAAATTTCAGGTCGGCCGGAAATTCAAGATGGCCGTCACAGCTAAAAATAGATTTTTAAAAAATAAGTTTGTAGCGACTACTTCTTGAAAACTATAAGTGATATTGATATGGGACTTTTTCTAAAATGATCAGCATTACATGATGTTGATCCTAGTCAAAAATCGTTTTGATTCAACGTTAAACATGGCTGCCAGCGGCCATTTTTGTTTACATAGAGTTATATAGTAAAAACTTGTAGCGACTACTCCTCTGAAACTACTTGGCGGATTGTCATGAAACTTTACAGGAATGTTGCTCTTGATGTCTTATTGATCCTATCAAAATTTCAGGTCGGCCGGAAATTCAAGATGGCCGTCACAGCTAAAAATAGATTTTTAAAAAATAAGTTTGTAGCGACTACTTCTTGAAAACTATAAGTGATATTGATATGGGACTTTTTCTAAAACGATCAGCATGACATGATGTAGATCCTTGTGGAAAATTATTTTGATTCGACGTTAAACATGGCTGCCAGTGGCCATCTTTGGTTACATAGAGTTATATAGTAAAAACTTGTAGCGACTACTCCTCTGAAACTACTTGACGGATGTTCATGAAACTTCACAGGAATGTTGCACTTGATGTCTAGTTGATCCTTGAAAAATTTCAGGTCGGCCGGAAATTCAAGATGGCCGCCACAGCTAAAAATAGATTTAAAATAAATAAGTTTGTAGCGACTACTTCTTCAAACAATAAGAGATATTGATATGGGACTTTTTCTAAAATGATCAGTATGACATGATGTTGGTCCTTGTCGAAAATCGTTTTGATTTGACCTTAAACATGGCTGCTTTGTTTACATAGAGTTATATAATGAAAACTTGTAGCGACTACTTCTTTGAAACTACCTGACGGATTTTCATGAAACTTCACAGGAATGTTGCTCTTAATGTCTTATTGATCTTAGCAAAATTTCAGGTCGGCCGGAAATTCAAGATGGCCGCCACGGTTAAAAATAGATTTTCAAAAAACAAGTCTGTAGCGACTACTTCCTGAAATCAAAATCAATCAGTAGAGCTTCAAGGTCATTGACCTCTTTTTAGCTCTACTGATCAGAGATCAGCAGAGCTTATGCCGTGGTGCGGCGTCCGTCGTCCGTCCGTCTGTCCGTCTGTCCGTCCGTCCGTCCGTCTGTCCGTCCGTTAACTTTTATTTGTAGCGACTACTCCTCTGAAACTACTGGATGGATAT
Source organism: Cyrtodaria siliqua (assembly GCA_037043455.1). Taxonomy (NCBI): domain Eukaryota; kingdom Metazoa; phylum Mollusca; class Bivalvia; order Adapedonta; family Hiatellidae; genus Cyrtodaria; species Cyrtodaria siliqua. The sequence continues at coordinate 152,980 of JAWPHD010004709.1, forward strand.
TCATAAAACTTTACAACAATGTTGCCCATGAAGTCTAGTTGATCCTAGCAAAAATTCATGTTGATGTGAAATCCAAGATGGCCGCCAAAGCTAAAAATAGATTTTTTAAATACAAGTTTGTAGCGACTACTTCTTGAAAACTATAAGTGATATTGATATGGGACTTTTTCTAAAATGATCAGCATGACATGATGTTGGTCCTTGTCGAAAATCGTTTTGATTTGACGTTAAACATGGCTGCCAGCGGCCATCTTTGTTTACATAGAGTTATATAATGAAAACTTGTAGCGACTACTCCTCTGAAACTACTTGACGGATTTTCATGAAACTTCACAGGAATGTTGCTCTTGATGTCTTATTGATCCTAGCAAAATTTCAGGTCGGCCGGAAATTCAAGATGGCCGCCATGGCTAAAAATAGATTTTCAAAATACAAGTTTGTAGCGACTACTTCTTGAAAACTATAAGTGATATTGATATGGGACTTTTTCTAAAATGATCAGCATGACATGATGGTTATCCGAGTCGAACATTATTTTGATTCGACATTAAACATGGCTGCCAGTGGCCATCTTTGTTTACATAGAGTTATATAATGAAAACTTGTAGCGACTACTCCTCTGAAACTACTTGACGGATTTTCATGAAACTTCACAGAAATGTTGCTCTTGATGTCTAATTGATCCTAGCAAAATTTCAGGTCGGCCGGAAATTCAAGATGGCCGCCATGGCTAAAAATAGATTTTCATGCAAGTTTGTAGCGACTACTTCTTGAAAACTATAAGAGATATTGATATGGGACTTTTTCTAAAATGATCAGCATGACATGATGTTGGTCCTTATCAAAAATCGTTTTGATTCGACGTTAAACGTGGCTAGCGGCCATCTTTGTTTACATAGAGTTATATAGTAAAAACTTGTAGCGACTACTCCTCTGAAACTACTTGGCGGATTTTCATGAAACTTTACAGGAATGTTGCTCTTAATGTCTAATTGATCCTAGCAAAATTTCAGATTGGCCAGAAATTCAAGATGGCTGCCACAGTTAAAAATAGATTTTTAAAAAATAAGTTTGTAGCGACTACTTCTTGAAAACTATAAGAGATATTGATATGGGACTTTTTCTAAAATGATCAGCATGACATGATGGTTATCCGAGTCGAACATTATTTTGATTCAATGTTAAACATGGCTGTCAGTGGCCATCTTTGTTTACATAGAGTTATATAATGAAAACTTGTAGCGACTACCCCTCTGAAACTACTTGACGGATTTTCATGAAACTTCACAGGAATGTTGCTCTTGATGTCTTATTGATCCTAGCAAAATTTCAGGTCGGCCGGAAATTCAAGATGGCCACCACAGCTAAAAATAGATTTTCAAAAAAACAGTTTGTAGCGACTACTTCCTGAAATCAAAATCAATCAGTAGAGCTTCAAGGTCATTGACCTCTTGTTTTAAAATGATCTGCATGACATGATGTTGGTCTTTGTCGAAAATCGTTTTGATTCGACGTTAAACATGGCTGCCAGCAGCCATCTTTGTTTGCATAGAGTTATATAATGAAAACTCGTAGCGACTACTGCTCTGAAACTACTTGACGGATTTTCATGAAACTTCACAGGAATGTTGCTCCTAATGTCTTATTGATCCTAGCAAAATTTCAGGTCGGCCGGAAATTCAAGATGGCCGCCACGGCTAAAAATAAATTTTCAAAATACAAGTTTGTAGCGACTACTTCTTGAAAACTATAAGTGATATTGATATATGACTTTTTCTAAAATGATCAGCATGACATGATGTTGGTCCTTGTCAAAAATTGTTTTGATTCAACGTTAAACATGGCTGCCAGCGGCCATCTTTGTTTACATAGAGTTATATAGTAAAAACTTGTAGCGACTACTACTTTGAAACTACTTGGCGGATTTTCATGAAACTTTACAGGAATGTTGCTCTTAATGTCTAATTGATCCTAGCAAAATTTCAGATCGGCCAGAAATTCAAGATGGCCGCCACAGCTAAAAATAGATTTTTAAAAAAGAAGTTTGTAGCGACTACTTCCTGAAATCAAAATCAATCAGTAGAGCTTCAAGGTCATTGACCTCTTGTTATTATATACTCTGTAAAAAAAGTTTTGGACCATGGCAGTGTTCGAACCCGTACAATGATCGCTGAACCATGACATTCGACCATAACCCTTATTATCTCAGTTGATTATTCACAATAGATCAATAATCAACAACAATTATCATTTACAATGAAAGTTTGTGAAAAAATAATAATCTTGTTATTGGTTACTGGAATGTGTCCGTAACTGTTACTTTGTATGGACTTTGCAACTTTTTTTACAGACCCTTTGTGTGTTTGCAATATTTTTTAAAATCAAATCTTGTTTGGAATTTCATGATTCTGGTACCAAATTAACCGGGTAGGGTAGACCTTGGTTACTAAAAAAAGATACTTAAATTCCGTCCACTAGTTTTATTAGCTCTACTGATCAGAGATCAGCAGAGCTTATGCCGTGGTGCGGAGTCCGTCGTCCGTCCGTCCGTCTGTCCGTCTGTCTGTCTGTCCGTAAACTTTTATTTGTAGCGACTTCACAGCTGAAACTACTGGATGGATATTCATGAAACTTTACAGAAATGTTGCCCATAAAGTCTAGTTGATCCTAGCAAAAATTCATGTTGATGTGAAATCCAAGATGGCCGCCAAAGCTAAAAATAGAGTTTTAAAATACAAGTTTGTAGCGACTTCTTCTTGAAAACTATAAGTGATATTGATATGGGACTTTTTCTAAAATGATCAGCATGACATGATGTTGATCCTAGTCAAAAATCGTTTTGATTCAACGTTAAACATGGCTGCCAGCGGCCATCTTTGTTTACATAGAGTTATATAGTAAAAACTTGTAGCGACTTCACAGCTGAAACTACTGGATGGATATTCATGAAACTTTACAGAAATGTTGCCAATAAAGTCTAGTTGATCCTAGCAAAAATTCATGTTGATGTGAAATCCAAGCTGGCCGCCAAAGCTAAAAATAGAGTTTTAAAATACAAGTTTGTAGCGACTTCTTCTTGAAAACTATAAGTGATATTGATATGGGACTTTTTCTAAAATGATCAGCATGACATGATGTTGATCCTAGTCAAAAATCGTTTTGATTCAACGTTAAACATGGCTGCCAGCGGCCATCTTTGTTTACATAGAGTTATATAGTAAAAACTTGTAGCGACTTCACAGCTGAAACTACTGGATGGATATTCATGAAACTTTACAGAAATGTTGCCCATAAAGTCTAGTTGATCCTAGCAAAAATTCATGTTGATGTGAAATCCAAGATGGCCGCCAAAGCTAAAAATAGAGTTTTAAAATACAAGTTTGTAGCGACTTCTTCTTGAAAACTATAAGTGATATTGATATGGGACTTTTTCTAAAATGATCAGCATGACATGATGTTGATCCTAGTCAAAAATCGTTTTGATTCAACGTTAAACATGGCTGCCAGCGGCCATCTTTGTTTACATAGAGTTATATAGTAAAAACTTGTAGCGACTACTTCTCTGAAACTACTTGGCGGATTGTCATGAAACTTTACAGGAATGTTGCTCTTGATGTCTGATTGATCCTAGAAAAATTTCAGGTCGGCCGGAAATTCAAGATGGCCGTCACAGCTAAAAATAGATTTTTAAAAAATAAGTTTGTAGAGACTACTTCTTGAAAACTATAAGTGATATTGATATGGGACTTTTTCTAAAATGATCAGCATTACATGATGTTGATCCTAGTCAAAAATCGTTTTGATTCAACGTTAAACATGGCTGCCAGCGGCCATCTTTGTTTACATAGAGTTATATAGTAAAAAATTGTAGCGACTACTCCTCTGAAACTACTTGGCGGATTGTCATGAAACTTTACAGGAATGTTGCTCTTGATGTCTAATTGATCCTATCAAAATTTCAGGTCGGCCGGAAATTCAAGATGGCCGTCACAGCTAAAAATAGATTTTTAAAAAATAAGTTTGTAGCGACTACTTCTTGAAAACTATAAGTGATATTGATATGGGACTTTTTCTAAAATGATCAGCATGACATGATGTAGATCCTTGTGGAAAATTATTTTGATTCGACGTTAAACATGGCTGCCAGTGGCCATCTTTGGTTACATAGAGTTATATAGTAAAAACTTGTAGCGACTACTCCTCTGAAACTACTTGACGGATGTTCATGAAACTTCACAGGAATGTTGCTCTTGATGTCTAGTTGATCCTAGAAAAATTTCAGGTCGGCCGGAAATTCAAGATGGCCGCCACAGCTAAAAATAGATTTAAAATAAATAAGTTTGTAGCGACTACTTCTTCAAAACAATAAGAGATATTGATATGGGACTTTTTCTAAAATGATCAGTATGACATGATGTTGGTCCTTGTCGAAAATCGTTTTGATTTGACCTTAAACATGGCTGCTTTGTTTACATAGAGTTATATAATGAAAACTTGTAGCGACTACTTCTTTGAAACTACCTGACGGATTTTCATGAAACTTCACAGGAATGTTGCTCTTAATGTCTTATTGATCTTAGCAAAATTTCAGGTCGGCCGGAAATTCAAGATGGCCGCAACGGTTAAAATAGATTTTCAAAAAACAAGTCTGTAGCGACTACTTCCTGAAATCAAAATCAATCAGTAGAGCTTCAAGGTCATTGACCTCTTGTTTTTATATATCTTTATATACCCCGGTCCAAAACTTTTTTTGCCGAGTATACATTGTATGCTCTCTCAATACCAAATGGAGAGAATATGCAGCTTCTACTTTGTATGTTATGTTGCTTTAAAAATAATGTAAGCATTGTTTTGCAAGTTTTTAGACATTAATCAATTATTTAAAATGACATCCTAACTGCTGAAGGCGTGATGTTGGAGGTCTTGTTAGGAAATTCAATACCTCTACAATAGGCATTGAGTATTTAAAAAAAATATGTTCGACTAGTTTTCTAAACAATTTGAAAATCTGCAAGTCATGCTCTTTAATTTCTCAAATAGTTAAAGAAGAGCACCACCTAGAGAGGCATATACGCCTGTCGTTGGCAAGGTTAAGTTTCAGGTCAAACTTTTCTCAGAGGGAAATAATTTAAAAATTATGAAACGTGTGTGTGCGTATTTTGTAAGGATTATAGTCCCTCCACCTACGACAGGCATCCTACCCGACGATTATAGGCACAATGTCTGGACTTTTATATGTGTGTTGTTGTGTGATGTGATGATATGTCTACTTGAAGCAGCAAACTCAATGGTTTCTTTATAGTGCTGCCACACTGGAATACCACGCCGTAGTAGACATGGTTAACCCCCACCCACCCAGTCACATTATTCTGACACTGGTCAATGAGTTGTAGCACTACCCATTCATTATTTGCTCGTCAGGCAAGGGTTACAAGTGACTACTCCATTTTTAAAGTCTGAGAGTTAATGGGCCTTTATAAGATTGATTCATTGGATCATGTTGAAGATATGTGCAAAGTTTCGTTGTTGTAAACCCATATATACTTTGAAAGTTATTAGCCAAACGCAAAATTAAATTCCAGGTTAATCCTTTTTTCAAAGGGGAATAATTAAAAAAAAAATGAACCAGATAGTTATGGGCCTTTGGATCATGATATTTACAAAGTTTCTGTGTACTTAAAAAGTTATTAGCCAAAATCCGTTGTCAGGTAAAAGTTAACGGACAGATGGCCGGACGTCGCGACAACATAAAACATGCCTACGTGTGTATAAAAATAGCAAATCATTTTGGCATATATCTACATGTAGTTAGCCAATTTTAATGCATTATTAATTAAGAAGAATTTTATGATAAATTTGCCTTATTTACAAATCTACGTTTAGAAAATCAAGTAGATTTACAGTATTTGCAAACAAATGTTAATGATGCAAGCTTTTAAACGATTTATAAATAGAATGCAATTAATAACAGTCAATGGCCATTTTCATACAAAAAGTTTACAAAATGCTAGTATATTAACTGATAACATTTGTAAATGCAGCAGTTGATGTAGTGTGTGCATATTTACATCAAAAAGGCGCTAAGTGCCGCCCTTATATCGGGAAATACTGTACTTGGGAATAATTAGAAGCGTATGCCTCGTGCTTCAATCACTTGAAAAACGTGTGAAATCCACATGTTTTTAATTTGGCTACTTACCATATTTATGAAAGTCTGAATTTGTTTATATTTCCGGGCTGGTAGAAGGAATAAAACTAAATAGTGAATGTAGATAAGATGTAGGGTTATTGCTGAGCAGATGTTTGTTAATAAACTACTAGTGTGTGATATGGACACTTTATGGTGAACTGTAATTTGAATTCATGATAAACGAGCATTTCAATTAAAAAATTATATGGAACTGAGAATTTAAGTTTAATATGATTTGGAAAAGACACGCTGGTTGCTCTCTAGGAAGGGCTCGTGGAATATTTTAATTAAAATTATCAGATAGAGATTTTCTTATTTGAAGGCACCTGCTGTAAAAAAAATAAAATCAACTTCTTTTTTTCAATAGAAAAACATAACTGCAGGGCTCGAAATTAGCACTAGTCTTGTAGTCCGAGGCTAGCAAAAATGCTGCCGGGCTGGCAGAGTCTTTGTCTGGGTAGTCCCGATGGGCTAGTAACAAAAATTGTTCAAATAAGAAAAAATTATAAATCGATAGATTGTGTAGTGACAGGCTGACAGCACTGTCTAACCCAACATGTCTTTTAAAAACCTGATATTTCCAAAGTCTCACAATAAATGCATGCCTATAGGTAAAACTCATATAAAGAAATGAGGTAAAACTCATATAAAGAAATGAGGTAAAACTCATATAAAGAAATGAGGTAAAACTCATAAAGAAATGAGGTATATAAAGAAATGAGGTAAAACTCATATACAGAAATGAGGTATATAAAGAAATGAGGTAAAACTCATATAAAGAAATGAGGTAAAACTCATATAAAGAAATGAGGTATATAAAGAAATGAGGTAAAACTCATATAAAGAAATGAGGTAAAACTCATATAAAGAAATGAGGTATATAAAGAAATGAGGTAAAACTCATATAAAGAAATGAGGTAAAACTCATATAAAGAAATGAGGTATAACTCATATAAAGAAACCAAAACTTGAATTAAAATAGTATTTAATGTTGAATATTATATTTGGCTAGTAAATTTGAGCAGGTCTAGTGATTTTACCCAACTACTAGAACGGTGGTCTAGAAAACTAAAAATGTTAATTTCTAGCGCTATATATATATAATTATGATGATCAACTTTTTAGTGGTAGAGGAAGACCACCCACTTTTTCTGGGTAAAACCAATACCGTGTACCTCACGTCATCCGTGTACCTCTCGTCAAGAATCGACACTTTCTCACTAGTCGAGCGTGGTCGTTAAGAGTTATAAGAGTAGAATAACATTCCCATTTCACACAGAGTTTGGTTTAAACATATTCTAGTTGAAGGATTTATATATGTTATAATTAATAATAAATATGTTTCATACCAAACTATAGGGGTTGAGTGAAAAAAAAAAATGAAAAAAAGTTAAAAGATTTCAAGAAATAATTGTAATTAATATAACATTTCATACATGAATGAATGGATTGTAATGGAAGTAAACATTTACCCATTACCATGAGGTTCATCTTGATGGCCTCTCTTTTATCGATACCCTTAACCCAACTCTGTCATCAGAAGTTTAATATCAGCAGGGCTTTCCTCAGCCCTTTAAGACGTGGCGCTACCGTGATGCCTTCACTTCAGAAAGTGACCTGCCGTCACGCCTTAATGTAATTGCGATGGCTCAAATTAGTTGCCACGATGCCTTATCAACATTTCAAGGTACCCCATGACCTACTTAGAAATGCTGATTACCTTTACTGTTCCATTAATTAGTCCCTAGACTCGTTTTCACCTTCGGGTCAATCGAGATATACACGAAAGTTTTACCGACATTTAAAAAACAATTGACCACCCACCCTTCCCGCGCCCATCCTCCTACCAACGCAAAAATGCTACCACTCCTTCAAAAATCCTGGGGAAAGCCATGATCAGATTAAAACAATTCTGCTTTTCTTACCTTGAACTTCTCAAAACTAAAAAAATAAAAGATCAGCAGGTTTTACTTAATTCAGTGATGCAAATGATGCATGGTACTCAGCTATTAGTATTGTCAAAATAAATTGCTTTTAACTATAATATAATTTTTAAAAAAATAGGTATGATTTGCAAATGTACAATAACATGATGCCACATTGTTTAGAATCAGGGTTGTGGTATAAGTCCCTGTAATGTACAATAACATGATGCCACATTGTTTAGAATCAGGGTTGTGGTATAAGTCCCTGTAATGTACAATATCATGATGCCACATTGTTTAGAATCAGGGTTGTGGTATAAGTCCCTGTAATGTACAATAACATGATGCCACATTGTTTAGAATCAGGGTTGTGGTATAAGTCCCTGTAATGTACAATACCATGATGCCACATTGTTTAGAATCAGGGTTGTGGTATAAGTCCCTGTAATATACAATATCATGATGCCACATTGTTTAGAATCAGGGTTGTGGTATAAGTCCCTGTAATGTACAATATCATGATGCCACATTGTTTAGAATCAGGGTTGTGGTATAAGTCCCTGTAATGTACAATATCATGATGCCACATTGTTTAGATTCAGGGTTGTGGTATAAGTCCTTGTAATGTACAATATCATGATGCCACATTGTTTAGATTCAGGGTTGTGGTATAAGTCCCTGTAATGTACAATAACATGATGCCACATTGTTTAGATTCAGGGTTGTGGTATAAGTCCTTGTAATGTACAATATCATGATGCCACATTGTTTAGATTCAGGGTTGTGGTATAAGTCCCTGTAATGTACAATACCATGATGCCACATTGTTTAGAATCAGGGTTGTGGTATAAGTCCCTGTAATGTACAATATCATGATACCACATTGTTAGGGTTGTGGTATAAGTCCCTGTAATGATTTGGATGTGGAAGTATTTAAATTCACAAAAAAAATCTTCTATGGTAGTACTGGTTACTGTTTCTGGCACAATTTCACAACTTTGATATTTTCCAGATGCCACTAATTGGAATTTCTCCGAATGTGTCCTATAATTAATTGACCAATTAAATTGTGTTTCTTATATTTGATTAACCAATCAGATTGTGTCCTATAATAATTAAATGACCAATCAGATTGTGTTTCTTGTATTTGATTGTTCTATTAAATTGTATCATAATTATTTGACCAATCTGATTGTGTCCTATAATTGATTGACCAATCAAATTGTGTCTTGTTAACCATCAATATGCTGGTTGTGATTTCAGTTTTATTGCAGAGTTCAGAAAACGGAGATATAATCAGATTGTTGGGGCATGGTATTCCATACAGTTGTACACTTTTGTGGTATACTTTATACTAAGTTATGTTTTGTGTATTTGCAGGTGTACTCGCCCAGCCCCGATGATTACGGGCAGGAGTCGCCCAGTAGGTCCTATACCTCACCCAAACCTATGTATCCCAATGACAATTATTTCATGGGTAAGTTTCTACACAACTGTTTATGCCTCATGGAAGAAATAACTACTCAGTGACATAACTCACCTCCATTACTCTCTCTTCCATTTCTGTCACCTCCAATACTCTCTTCCATTTATTTCACCTCCATTACTCTCACTTCCATTTCTGTCACCTTCATTATCCTCTCTTCTATTTCTGTCACCTCCATTACTATCTCTTCCATTTCTGTCACCTTCATTACTCTTCCATTTCTTTTACCTCCATTACTCTCTCATCCATTTCTGTCACCTCCATAACTATCTCTTCCATTTCTGTCACTTCCATTACTCTCTCTTCCATTTATTTCACCTCCATTACTCTCTCATCCATTTATTTCACCTCCATTACTCTTCCATTTATTTCACCTCCATTACTCTCTCATTCATTTCTGTCACCTCCATTACTCTTCCATTTCTTTCACCTCCATTTCTCTTCCATTTATTTCACCTCCATTACTCTTCCATTTATTTCACCTCTATTACACCTTGTTTCTTTCACCTCCATTACTCTCTTCCATTTCTTTCACCTCCATTACCCTCTCTTCCATTTATTTCACCTCCATTACTCTCTTATCCATTTCTTTCACCTCCATTACTATCTTATCCATTTCTTTCACCTCCATTACTCTCATCCATTTCATCTCCATTACTCTCTTATCCATTTCTTTCCCCTCCATTACTCTCATCCATTTATTTCACCTCAATTACTCTCTTATCCATTTATTTCACCTCCATTACTCTCTTCCATTTCTGTCACCTCCATTATTCTCTTATTCATTTCTTTCACCTCCATTACTCTCTTATCCATTTCTTTCACCTCCATTACTCTCTTATCCATTTCTTTCAACCTCCATTACTCTCTTATCCATTTCTTTCACCTCCATTACTCTCTTATACATTTCTTTCACCTCCATTACTCTCTTATCCATGTCTTTCACCACCATTACTCTCTTATCAATTTCTTCCACCTCCATTACTCTTATTGATTTATTTCACCTCCATTACTCTCACTTCCATTTATTTCACCTCCTTTACTCTCTTCCATTTATTTCACCTCCATTACTCTCTTCCATTTATTTCATCTCCATCACTCTCTCTTCTGTTTCTTTTTCCTACATTACTTTTCTCCTTCATAACTGTTCCCTTCATTATTCTTTATATACCCGTTTTTGGGCATTTGTTGATTTACATATATAGTTTATATTACTACCATATCATCCCTTATTTGTAAATAGTTTTATCTTTATATATTTATATTAATTTTTAATTACGGTAATCCTTCATTTCTTCATCTTTCGTCAGTTTTTGCGCACAGTATGACCTATTTATATGTCGACTTGCCGTAAAACACCATTCATTCATTCCTTCATTATTCTTCCCTCTGTAACTCTGTTCTATTACTCTATCCTCCAGTTTGATTATATTTAATTAAATGATCACGCTGTCTCTTTTATTGTCTCTGGTAGTGGAGATGTCAAGGTCAGCAATTACGTAGAGTTCTGTGTTCACATTTTTTCACATTTCTGATGTCTTCCAAAATTGCTTTTTCAAATTCATTCAAACTTTGTATACCGTATAATCCCTAATAAATGCCCCTCCCCTAATAAAAGCACCCCCCACAACTTTTTTTTTCCGAACTTACCAAAAGATGCAAGACTAAGCTGTTTCATTCGCAATGGAACACACAAAATCACTAGAAAACTTAAAATCCAATGCATTAATTGATTGATTGACATACAGACTGGTTTTCTCGATATATGTCCGATTTAAAAGTTAAATTATATATTTTTAGTCTGAAATAAATGGCCCCCTTTTCAAAAATGTTACTTCCCGGGGGGCGTTTATTATGGATTATACGGTATAGCTTCAGTCTCCTCAAAGTAACACACACGCATGTCCCATAACTCTGTATTGCATTTTAAACCATTTTAACCCTAAGCCTGCAATAGCGACTGCAATAGCCTTTGCGATCAGCCTGCAAGTAACTCTTTATGAGCGCAGGCTGATCAGGGTATACAATGTCCGGCTGCTCATTAGTCATTTTTCCAAAACACTGCTTTGTAACATAAGTGGAATGGTCTAAATTTAAAGAAAAAACAGTCCATTCATTATACATTCGTTGCGGGCTAAGGGTTAATAAATATGTCTTTTTTTTCCCTAAGAAATTCATAAATTCCAGTCCCTGTATATGCATCTGCTGATGATTGTTTATTGATAACTTTTAGGTCACCTTTGTGGCTCAAATGGCAGCTTTACATTTTTTCGTTTAAGTTATCATGTGTTATGCTTCTTTTACAGATGGCCCTCAGGGTTCATCCAATCCCTGGTCTAATGGAGGTCCCACATCTACGTATCCGTCATCCATGTTGCCTGGCAACTTCAACCACTCACAATCTTCCTCACATAACAACCTTCACCCCCATGAAATGGTAAGTTACCTAAATATTTGTAAGTGACCCTGACCTTTTAAAATGAACTTTGATGCAGCAATCTAAAACTTGCATAAACATTTTCTCACAAAAATAACTAACTTTTATTTCCATGGCCTTGAATGTAAACTTTGACATTTAAAGTGACCTTCAACATGGACAAAAAAAAGTAAACATCAACTATTGGCCTTGAACTTCAGTTGTGAAGTCACCCGTAATGTTATTTACTAATCTAAAGGGTCTTGAGATACAAATGTCTGGAACTACAAATATCAAAGGATTGTTTTTATCATGGCAAATTATATGCAAATTAGCCAATTTCATAATCGGGTTTGCTAAGTACAGTTTTGTCATCTGCTCCACTCTAGTTTATTTGTAAATGAGTGAAAAATGGTTTCACTCATTTCAAATATAACTAAACAAACACACATTTCAACTTAACCCATAACCCGCTAAGCATGACTATTTTCCACAAAACACCCCTTTGTCACATAAATGGAATGGTCTTAATTCAAAGAAAGAACAGTCCAGTATATATATGTAGGGGTTAAAGGTTAAAACTGCATGTATGTAAAGGTTGGTATTCTTGAATAACGTCAGGTGAAAATTCACTCGAGAAAAATAAATCAATCTGCAATATCCATTAGAACTCTCAGAAGCTGGGAATTTCTGCAAAAGCAATAAGAATCGCTGTCTATAATTGTTTTTCCATTGGCAAGGTATAGAATCTGGCTAGTGTGACACGAAAGAACGCGGCAATCAGCGAAAAAGTGTGTAGTTGTCTATTGATGCGTGGTTATATTTTCGTAAGATCGCAGTGTTGTATTTCGCGAACCTGTATTGGGTGTGCGATGTGTTTGTTCCAGTCACTGATTATAGACGGATGACAGGAATTATCATATGCCAATATTTTTTCTTTTTCGGTGGGCGATATAAACGCAGGATCTTACACCGTTAAACACCCTTTTAATATTGAAGTTATTAAATTAAAGGGACACACGGCAATCTTCAAGTTAATATCAGATATTAAAATTAGTTGCATCTCAAGATATTAATCATTGTCAATTAAACTTTAAACCTGCTTGCTTATAATTAAATATAATTTTGAGTTTTCCGTTTTCTTCGTTATTCTAGTATTGGTTTAAATATATTATTGTTGCATTATAATCAACAGTTAATAATATGCAAAAACAATTAGCTCTTGTAATTAATATTAAAAAGTGAACAAATGTGAGTTATGGAGAAAAACAAACGAGACATGGCGAGCTTTTTAAAATTCAAGATCCCTTTAATAAATCAATAATCAATTTATCCAATGAGTTCAATAAATTCAGTATTATATAGGCATGCATGTGAGATTCTTTCTTAACATAACTTGTAAAAATACTGCATCATAAATAAAGTACATTTATAATGATGTATGTTGCCTCCGTTGTCACCATATCACGCCAAATAATCAGAGCTGCCTGGTTGATTTCAGTAATCTGGTATTTTCAACAGATATGGAAATCGATGAGGCAATTTCCATTGCACTCGAGCTGAAAGAAAAATACTTGATATAGTTATTGATATTAATTGAAAAAATACAGAAAATTTTAAGTTGCTCAATTTAAACAACAAAATAAACCAGTCAGTATGCGACTTACACGTTGTTAGTTATCGGAAAATTATAGTTATTGGTTCTTTTTTACCAAATATTTTGTGAAGTCTTTCTATGAATACAACTTGATTATCTAAAAACAATACAGCGGTCCATTCCTTGCTCTGCCGAGTATCCTATATTTTTATCCAACGAGTTTATTAAAGTCAATAATACACAGTCACGAATGTTTATTCTGTTTATCACATAACGCACCTATGACGTGATAATTTCACTTTAATGTTGTCAATTAACCTTATATATGGCAGCAATTTATAAGAGAAATTATGACGTCAGTTTGTGAGTTTACATGACATCGCTACGTTACGCGGCTGCAGATGTGTTCGCCTAACAAATAATGCGACACTTTAAACCGAATTTAACTAGCATGCATTTTATGAAGTAAGATTTCAAATAATGATAAATAGTTAGGGTGTCTGATCGTATCGTATGATATACAATGCAGACAATTTGGATTAAATGTTTTACTATATACAAAAACAGTGATTCGGTCCTCATTTGCATCTGTAATACAGCATCTTTAATACACTAGGGTATTACGGGTATTACGAGAAATAGGTCATGGCTTTATTGCACTTCCAGAAGCCATGTTATGTGACTAACATCTAGGATCTAACATGAGTACATATTATTGAATTTATTAAACGAGTTGGCAAAATGATATAATGCGAGGCTCTTGACGAGTATTATAAAGTTTTTGCTAACGAGTTCAATAAAAATTAAAAAAATGAATGAGAACAAATGTTAGATTCTATATATCAAATAACTCACATATTGCATTTTGCCTGTCGCTTTAACACGCAAAACCGACATAAACCGTGGCAGTTGGATCATAGTCATCATTGATTTTTTTGACAGTGCGTATTAGGCTCATTTGCATACTTATATAACTAGTGGTATATCGAAAATATAGAATGGTGTTATTCCACTCCCACAAGAATGGTGATATTCCACTCCCACACGTTATGTGATAAATACTGGTAATTATATTTGGTAACAATTATGATCTAAAATTGGTTTGGTTCAAAATAACAGATTGTTAGATTGGTCACTGAATACTGATTTGATGTCATAACAAAATAACTTAATTTTGTACAGCCTTGACAAGTTGGAGGAATAAAAATAACACAAATCAGTTTGGTCAGCATTTTTAGGTTCATGTTTACATAATTTCCGGTTTACATTTCCAATGACTGGCATTTCTCCCATGCCAGGTACAGGCTGCCCTTTGGCCGCTATTATACAGTTCATATAAACAGACTCTTCCTGACTACAGGCATGTTCACAAACTGTGATCCATGTAAAAATTCAATTCAATTCATCTTTATTTTTTAATTACTCAGTTTCACACAGGTGAAATGCATAAGTATATACAATTTACAACAAGTAGTTTTCAAATAGTCACAAATGGCAAATCATACATAAGCATACACAAACAACGATCACACACGTTTTGCAGGAGACCACTATTTAAACAGCTAATATCAATTTGTTAATTAGGTTGCATTGAATAATAAATTAAATGAGAATGTAATATAAATACCGCATATCATTATTATTTTTTTTTTTTTTTTTTTTTTTTTTAATTAAATGTTCGTTTATGAAACCAAATGATTAGAACTACCATAGGTTTGCATGTATTATTGGTGAAATGTAAAAAAAGTTTAATAATATGCAAAAATAATTTGCTTCATACTATTTTTTAATGATATTAATGATTAAACAAATTCAGTTTATGTAGAAAAACTAATGGGACACGGGGATGTTTTTAAAAACCCAAAATGCCGTGTGTCCCTTTAACAGCATAATATTTAAACACAACACTTGGGATAAATCTTGTACATCATGTTTGTTTGTTTGTATGGTGTTTTACGTCATTTTCAACACATGTAAGGTTATATATGATGGTCGATTGTTTTTGTGGTGGAGGCAGACCACCCACCTTTCCTAGGTAGAACCAGTACTGTACATCTTACGGATGGTGGGAATGTGTACAACAGTACTGGTTCTACCTAGGAAAGGTGGGTGGTCTGCCTCCACCACAAAAAAAATCGACCATCATATATAATCCTACATGTGTTGAAAATGATGTAAAACACCATACAAACAAACAAAAATTGCACTTGACAACATTTGGTAAATTGATTACTTTCCAATGTTACAATTTATGTATATAAGCTAATCCAAAAAATGATTTCCGTAGGGACACTCGTGGAAGTTTCCTAAAAGTTTGGTGATTATATTTCAGTTGCATTAAAATCACAATAAGAGTTTTTACATTTCATAAAGTTTTTACATTTCATAAAGTTTTTACATTTGATAAAATCCCACTGGAAGCTCGACTTGTAAGTGAGGAAGTGTCGATTCTTACGGATGGCTGGAAGTGTACAGTACTGGTTCTACCCAGGAACAGTGTGTGGTCTGCCTCCACCACAAACAAATTTACAGTCATTTATAACCTTACATGTGTTGAAAATGACATAAAAAACCATACAAAGTAACGAAAACAAATACATTTCATAAAAAATAAAGGCAAAAATGGCCCTTATACATATATCGAGATAAACAGTTTTCAAGTTTTTGATGCGAGCTGCTATGGCACATTTTAAGAATGTAAATTCACTGCCGCTGTGCGGATGTAATGTTTAGAACATCCTCTCTGGTGTTTTCTGTTTGATAAAACGTTCTACTTCCTGTTTTGTAACCCAGTCAGATGTGATGCCTTCCAGATGGCGATGGTTTGGCTCAGATTGTTTTTTATATGAAATTTATGACATCTACCCCAGAGTTCCATTGTTTTGTACTAGCTGTGTGTAATTTTCGATGAAACTTAATTTCTGATGTGTTCAATTCAACTAATTTAATAAAGCAAAATATAATACATATATAATTTATATCAAGGGTGTATTTCTGGTATAATTCAATGGGAAACATATGCAGGGCTTTTTTGCACAAAATAGGGAAGAGGCCCAGCAGGCCTGCCCATTTTGAGAAAAAAATATGCTTATTACTTATTTTGGGAAAGATGTAAGGCTTCATCAGTCGAGTCAATGTGACTACTATGCTTTGTTTATATTTTCATCCATTATTTATTGCTAACTTCGTCGTAACTGACCTAACAGACAAAAACACATTGCAGAATTTATGCTTTCTCTCAAATTCTAGGAGACTGCTGCTTTCTGATTGGGAAACAATTCTCCCACAGTTAGGAAAAACAGTAAAGTTTTTAAATAATAAATAAATCTGCAATATCCATTAGTTTCGTTAATTGGGAAGAGGCCTTTTACAGGCCTCTGTTACATAAGGTGAAAGAGCCCTGACGTATGGATATGTTTCCTGGTTATTAGTCTGACTCTATTAGAAATAGGACAATGATTATTAAACTAAACAAAACTTGATGTGAAATAAAGGATACATCTGGATGATGACCACAATAAGCTGTCCAGGATACCGTTCAAAATACTGCAAACTAGCAGAGGTATATTCTCAATTTTGCCTTTATCATATCGCTCTCACGTTTTGCGCGAGATTTCGATCTCAGGGAACCTCCCGCCTTCTTGTCCTATAGTAAATTCATTGTAAAAGTTGAGCGAGTTCACTTTCAAGTTAGTTTCAGAATAAATCAATGAAAAAAACACACAAAAACGGTTGAGCGTGAAAATGAAAGTATTTATGAATCATTTAAGATAAATCTTTATCTAAAAAGAACAAAGTTTAATGCATAAATTTAGCCATCGAATTTATACATAATTCTTGTCCCATTGTAAATACATTGCCCACGTTGGAATGAATCGAAGAAAAAAGCAAAATCTAAAGGTTGAGTGTGAAAATAAATACTTGCGAATCATTTGAGACAATTTTATTAATGCATAGAGATCGAATGTATCAGTATTCCCAACTCCTTTGAAATTTGTGGGTGGGGTAATGGTGGATATGACGTCACAGGCACCCCAAACTCGAAATCTCCAGACAAAGGAGAGCGGATTTTGATTAATGACAAAAATAAACAATGGAAGTGTCGCGCTCCAGTAGAACGGGGAAACTAGACATGCAAGTTGCCTAAAATATATCGGCACATAAAATTCTCCTAAAATACATTGATAATTTTATTATTAAAAAATCTCACTAAACTAACCACTGTTTCTTCATTTTGATTAGAAAAAAACATTATGTAAGGAAAAATGTTTCGGCTTCTGTACAAGCTCTTATCATTGCCAACTGCCACTGTAAACCTGGACTGGTTTACAGATTATTACATGCCTGCAAAATCTGACAAAAACTTGATGAGTTACAGAACCAGTCTACAGAGGAATGCTTCATCTCTGGAACCTGTAAAGCAGTCTACCACATCCATGTGTGTGTTTTATAAATTACATCGTGCCAGATGTTTTAATAATACAATCTCTTCTCCAAAAGTTTCTTTTTAGCTGTAAGCCCAGACCAAGTGGCAATATGTTGTGTGTTTGTGTACATGTTTCTGTGAGTGTCATAGCACGTGAGTATCATGGCACGTGAGTGTCATAGCATGTGAGTGTCATGGCACATGAGTGTCATAGCACGTGAGTGTCATGGCACATGAGTGTCATAGCATGTTAGTGTCATGACACGGCTTATTTTTAAAGCAAGGATCGATTTAGAAATACGAAGTATTTATGCAATTGTATTGCAGCTTTACAGATGGAAGAAGACAAAAAATAAACAAAGACGCAAATGAAGTTTGCATTAACAAAAGCGGTGTTTTAAAAAGCATGCGTCTGATTCTGTCATATGCTGACGTTAACACATGATCAAAACTGAATGGAAGATCTCCAGTTTGTAGAACATACGGTATCTAAGGATTGATTATTAATGAATCAGGGTTCTGGAAATAATTTCAAAGCAAATGGATTTTCAAATCTCACTTGCACTACTGAAGATGCCACTTGCCCACAAATTAAAGGCCCTTAGGCTCTTTGGGCACCCAATAATAATTATTAAATGTCAACAGACAAGTTTTTCACCACTATATCTATGTTTTTTTGGTGTTTTTTTTTGTGCGTGTCAAATGCCCCTAAAATTAAAACCAAATGAAGTCTTTAGCCAAGACACGTGGACTTAAATTGAAGGGGCAGACTAATCCCAACACGCCACGTATGGCCACATATCATTAGTTGGTTACAGTTTAAGGGGGCACTCCACAGTTTAATGTACATTTCTCAATCTTCAAACCCATGACAAGCTCTTAGCCTGAATCCTTGAGCAAAAATAAATCACATCATCATTGTGTCATACATTTCTGAGAAGACAATAAAATTACCCATGTTTCCATACCAAATAAAAGTATCAAAAAGCATTTTCTGTACAACTTTAGTCTCATTTCTTTAAGATTACCCCACCCCTTAAAACATGCTAAAAATGCAATTTTAGCAATATTTCAAATGTCAATAAATGAAAATAAAAAAATTTCCTACACATATCAGGGTCATGTCATCACTCATAATGCTCTTGCATATCAGGAAATGCTAAATTTTACATACCAAGTCCGGCATTTTAAAAAGTTATTCCACGCTGATCTCTTCGTCAGTGAAAATCAACCATTTTAACTACTTTTAGGAAGTTTTTGATTGGTTCACATTTTTCTATTTATAGCCTCCAAAAAACCCAAAGAATGCATATTCCAATACACCAAAATAAACTTAGAAGTAATCAAAACTGAAAAAAACATCAAACATGTGCTTCATAATTATTATAAAGACCATCCATGGACCTAAAAGATGCTTAGTTGATTTCTTTCTGATTTACACCATGGACATTCATGCGAAACTGAGGACTGCCCCCTTAAGGGAAAGTTGTCCGTTAAAAAAAAATTGAAACGCCCCTTTTTCCATTTCGCGAATTTATTCCGGACGTCTTGACATACGTTTTATTGCGACTGTCCAAAAATTGGCCTAACAGCACCTTTTTAAGATAACACTGAAATAGCCTTTTTAACAGCTTTTTTGCAAACTTTTTTCTTTCGGTCTTTTTTTTTTCCATAGCATGAAAAAGGTCTGAAATTTGCAATCAGAAGTCATTTCCTCTCTAAAAAGTTGCCTCCTATAACCCGATTTATATAAAGCCGCTATCTTGTGCGATTTATTTTTATTTTAACGCGACACAACATAATGACGTCATGTGACATGACGTCACCCCACATGCTATTCTATGTTTAACGTCATTTTACTATGACATCAAAATACCATAGCAACCAGTACTTAAATGGGACATTACCATTAGCAAAGTGTACATATATTGAAACAGTGTTATGGCAAACCCAAGAATTACACAAATGGTTAGTTTTTAAATGGCAAAAAGCCCACCTCAAACTTAGAAAATCCTACTAAAATTGCATATACCAACCGCAAGACACATGGGATCTTGAGATATCGCAAGTTAGATATCTCACGATAAGTTGCAATACATCTTGAGAAATTGTAAGATATATCTCTATTTATTTTGTGATATCAATGACTCAAGACACATTGAGATATCTCAAGATAATTATCTCAAAATAACTTAAGATATCTCAAGACAGTTATCTCAAGATAACTTGAGATATATTGAGATATCTTGAGATTAATTGAGATATCTCAATACAAATATCTCAATATAAATTGAGATATCTCAAGATAAAATGTGATATCTCAACATGGAGTATCTCAAGATAAATAAGACATATATCGAGATAAATAAGGATACGGTGCATCGCGGAGTATTACAATATACATATTTTACCGAGTTGTTCATAATCTGGGTTTCGTAGCAATGCGGGTTGGCCTTATCGACAAATTACATTCTAACCGAAGTAGTTCTCTTCGCAAACAAACCGAATGGTAACAAACTTTGAAAATATGTTGAAATACAGACAAAAAATCCTTCATTTGACTGTTTTAGTAAAAAAAGGTTTGACCCTTAAGGGGGCACTCCACAGTTTAATGTACATTTCTCAATCTTCAAACCCATGACAAGCTCTTAGCCTGAATCCTTGAGCAAAAATTAATCACATCATCATTGTGTCATACATTTCTGAGAAGACAATAAAATTACCCATGTTTCCATACCAAATAAAAGTATCAAAAAGCATTTTCTGTACAACTTTAGTCTCATTTCTTTAAGATTACCCCACCCCTTAAAACATGCTAAAAATGCAATTTTAGCAATATTTCAAATGTCAATAAATGAAAATAAAAAAATTTCCTACACATATCAGGGTCATGTCATCACTCATAATGCTCTTGCATATCAGGAAATGCTAAATTTTACATACCAAGTCCGGCATTTTAAAAAGTTATTCCACGCTGATCTCTTCGTCAGTGAAAATCAACCATTTTAACTACTTTTAGGAAGTTTTTGATTGGTTCACATTTTTCTATTTATAGCCTCCAAAAAACCCAAAGAATGCATATTCCAATACACCAAAATAAACTTAGAAGTAATCAAAACTGAAAAAAACATCAAACATGTGCTTCATAATTATTATAAAGACCATCCATGGACCTAAAAGATGCTTAGTTGATTTCTTTCTGATTTACACCATGGACATTCATGCGAAACTGAGGACTGCCCCCTTAACTATACTTCACTTGTTTCACGACTTGATCCATGTATGCATGCTGCCAGGCAACCAGATTTGCCAGGTCATTTGCCCGCACACAAAACCCACTTACCTGAGACATCTTAAATATAGTAACCACTTTTGTTTCTGGGTTCAGAATCATGCAGTTCACATCTAGTAACTACTCTGCTGGGTTCAGCTGTTAGCTCTTGCGCCGCCAAATTTCAAATGTCGTCTGCTAACATTTGAATTCAAACCTTCCAATACTATTTTATCTGTAAGATGATATGGAAATTCTTACTGAGTGGGGAAACCGTAATCACCTGCACATTATATGCCGGTTCATCTGGGATTATATTGGTTAAAATTCAATGTTTTGACTGGCAGCGAAAGAATTAAATCAAAATGTTTCATTTGAGTCACATGCAGAATTTATATCCCAACTTTTACAAAATATAAACATGTACCCTCGTATTTGATGTACCCTCGTATTTAATGTACCCTCGAATTTGATGTACCCTCGTGTTTGATGAACCCTCAATGTACCCTCGTATTTGATGTACCCTCGTATTTGATGTACCCTCGTATTTGCTCCTTTCAGGGATACCCACATCCAGTGTCGCCAAACCAAGAAAGCATGTTAAACTCGGGGCTTCCACCAATGTCCACATTTAGAGGCCAGCCCATACCACCATCATCTGCAGCTTATACGTCCACGTCGCCCTCCATCAATGGCGGGGCGGGTGGCGGCGGTAATCAGGGTCAGTGCTCATCACAACAGACGGGCGATGCCCTGGGAAAAGCTTTAGCATCAGTAAGTTTATTTTTGTACAAGAGGGCATCGTGGATAAAAGCGGTAACATTTGGTGGCATGCATATTGACGGGTAGGCACCTGTAAATCTGGTGGCATGTGGGTCATGGATAAAAGCTAAATTTAATGGCATGTGCGTCATTGGTATTGGGCTCTAAACACCTTGGGAAGAAGGTGGAAAACTACTGCAAGAAATGATTATTTAGCATAGTCAAAATTTAGCGCAGTAAACGATTTTCGATGGTTTCAGGCATATTAGCGCAGTGATGAATTAGCGCTGGGCCATAGACTCCATTTTGATTTAGCGCTCTTGATTGCTCTGCAGAATTCCGGCAATTTGCGATTATTCCCGATCATCCAATTATCCCGATCGGAAACATACGCGGCAGTTCCGATTGCTTTGATTTATTAATCCTGCCTTCAGGCTGTCAACAAAGTTGTTTTGTATAACGGCGTTCCCATTTCTGAGTGAACACATCTTACAAACACGACAAAAACAAACCCATTGACAGTATGATTTAGACTGTGAAAAATGTTTCCAGAACTGTAAATAACAAGTCCAGAAAACAGCTACTAGCGTCTATTGATAAAACGGTGTTGACGACTTAATTCGATAATAACCACAAAGATTGCCAACGCACTTTCTATAAACAGACACATGTATACTACGCACGCCAGAATAACAGTACACAGACGACTCATTTATGTTCTAAAGCTTTATATGTTGAATTTAAGTGAGACTATATTCTTTTGTTAACAGAAGTTTATACTGAACGAGTTGAATTAGAAAATAACTGAACTAAGGTAATCATCCACAATCGTAGTGTGTTGAAAGATTTCGGAGAAAATAGAAAATCGTTCTTTTTTTAGCAGACATTTTGAATTAGCGCACGGAAATGTCCACTGATAGCGCTAAAATATGATGTCCGCTAAATAATCAT
Source organism: Cyrtodaria siliqua (assembly GCA_037043455.1). Lineage (NCBI taxonomy): Eukaryota > Metazoa > Mollusca > Bivalvia > Adapedonta > Hiatellidae > Cyrtodaria > Cyrtodaria siliqua. The sequence continues at coordinate 176,004 of JAWPHD010004709.1, forward strand.
TTCTTACAGTATCAACATACTAACTAATACACGAGATGCGATCTATTGAAAATGTGCAAAAAATATAGGCGGCCATATTGGAATGATGCGTAACATCATCGGATCTTTAAAAAATGATGTACTCATTTTATACATACCCTTTGCTGGGATTTTCTTAGGCCATATCTAATTTATTTCAGATGTGATCTTGGTAATTCTTTTGACCTTACTCTACATTTTAAGAGCTGTTTTAAATTAAACTTGTTTGAGAAAAGTGCAAGAACCACTTCAGCATCTTGTCACCAAATATTGTTTGTTCGGCCATTTGTTCTCCCTTTAAGAAAACAATTATTTTGTTATGTGTACTTGCAGATGTCAAAATCAAGTCGAATTGCGTACAAAATGTTTTGTTGTTTTGCAGATATATTCTACGGACCACACCAACAGTAGTTATGGTTCGAATCCTTCCACACCCGTGTCATCTCCATCACCCATGACAGGTCAGTTATCTCCCCTGATATACTCGGCAAAACAAAAAAGAAATTGACCAGAAGTTATAACTGAAATATACATACGAGTATTAAAAAGCATATATCGCTGAATTGATACACATTATATACATTAAATTCCAAAACGTTTTAAAAATTCGAGCTGGAAATGACAGAACTGATATCACATCACGAAGGGGTCACTACTGGAAACGTGTAGAATTGTATAGTAGGTATACTCGAATGTTGAATGTAATGCATAAGTTTTACACAGACCCTTGGATATTTTGCAATTATTCTTTCTATATCATTTTTCGTTTAAATTAAAAAAGGTTTTCAAGTTTATTGTTTACATGTATACAAATGTATTAATACTTATTATATATAAGATTCGGGGCCAATATCCAGCAGATTGACACCATATATAACATATTTACATCGACACACAGTCTTTTGTTTAGAATTTGGAAATTTATATTTATTTTTCAGGTTCATCTAGCCAATGGCAACGGCCATCAAATACATCTACCTCACCACAATTCGAAGGACCTTTACACTCATTGGTAGGTTTCAAATCTGCTGCAGCCAATCATATTGCTAGTCGCATGGCTGCTGTGATTTGATTGGTTGGTTTGCAGATTCCTTGTATTGACCAATCCTACACCTTGTAGCAATAATTATGCGATTAAAATGAAAGCCACTTGAAAATACAAAGTTAAAATTGTCAAAACTGAAATGAGATGTGTGATAAAGTTTTGTTTATAGAAAAATGTTTGTAAGCCTTCTTTCTATGTTATAATTTTCTGTTGAAATTTCTCATTTGTGTACATGTTATTTCTTCTTGTCCATGTTTGAGGTTTTCATTTCAAGTTCAGACAAGTAATCAGATTTGTTAAATCATAGAGGTAAAATGGATTTTGGCAAATGACTGAATATGATGAACTGCTTGATTTTTATGTCCACACCAACAGATGATGGGAGGCATATAGTCTGTCCTGTCTGTTCGTCTGTCCAACTGTGTTGGTGGCATTCATGTTCCGTGGAAATATTCCGAGTTAATATTGCCTTGATTGCACTGAACCAGAAAGTGACTATGAAATGATGCAGTGTATAGTTGGCACATATAACCCTTAACTCGCAGGCTGATCAGGGTTTACAATGTCCGGCTACTGATCACTCATTTTCCCCAAAACACCCATTTGTCACATAAATGGAATGGTCTTAATTCAAAGAAAGAACAGTCCATTGTATCTATGTAGCGTGTTAAGGGTTAAGTATGTCCATATTCAATTTCTTACCACCAGGCTGCGCTTATTGTTACCCATAACGCAGGTGATCCAGACCTAGTGTATAATGTTACCGCCAAAAACATACTATTTCAGTTGGTTGCCCCTTGCGTGTAATTGAATGTTGTTTAACGGCTCATCAACACAGTATAGGTTATTTAGAGCCGCCCCAGAGAGAGGGGAAGGATACATAGGAATCCAGGAACCTGCCCTACTCTTATTATCGAATAGATTCCTATGGTTCTTTAACGTGCTCGGAGGATAGACCGATACACGGGACCGCCCGGTTTACGTCCCCATACGACGACGAGGCTAAGGGAAAGTGTCTTGCCCAAGAACACACCGACGGAACTCAGTGGCACCATGGAGGATTGAACCCGGGTCCTCCGGCCAGCCCTTAATGAAGCAACAGAAAAAAATTAAAATAAATTTATGCTGACTTGTGAGCATTTGTCAATATCGGTCATATGTAAGCGGTGGCTGTGGAAAAATGAACTATCGGTGTTCTGCATGAGCGCAGCTGTTCATGGGGCGCACTAACTTTTAGGTTTCCATTGAGTGGGGCGGGGTCGAGGGGTGGTGCATATCAACAAGGAAGCAATAAAAATAGTTCATGGGGCACAATGTAAACATGTATTACTTCTGAGGAGTTTTTGCAATATTGAGTTTAATTGGGTTTTACGGCGCACCAACAAAAAGGTTATATGGCCCCAACAGGAATGAACATTCCAGCCCTCCCTCAATTTACATCGAGATAAAATATGAAGAATGGGCCTAGAACCTTATCACCTGCAGAATTTGTGATACTGAAATAAACTGATCATTTTGTGATACTAAAATAAAATGATCAATTTGGCACAATTTGTAAAGAATTCTTATATTTCTTTAATAGCATAATCCCATCAGCTATAAAAAAAAAAGTTAACCGTTTCATTTTACGGTTTAGTAAGACTGCTAAGCCTTCGAAGCGTCTCCCTTTATAAATGTGAACTTAGTGCCTAAATCCCAGAGTTCCGTTTTTGTCTGAAATTAATTCAAATGAAATATACATTTGTCAGTTTATAGATCAACTTTGTCCTGGGAAAGTTAAAAAAGAGAACATTAATTTCGTAAGTTTTTTTTTTATTTTAAATCTTTCGCTTGAGCTCACCATCTAGTCATGTGTTATTTGTTTGTTTTGAGTATTTGTTATTTGTCTAATCCTTCTTCATCTGCTCTCCCTCTGAGGTGGCTGTCCCAATATAACCAAGTATGATGTGTTAAAGGGTATGTAGCGACACAGCCAAACCATCTTTATTATTGAGAGTTCTGAAATACTTGAATACGGGTGAAAGAATTACCAAAATCGGATGATAAACAATGAAGATATGATCATTTGAATTTTCTGTTGAAACGGATATGGAAGCGGCCATTTTGAGAGGTATGACGTCACGGTTCTAAATGACCATATATATGGAATATTTGTAAATATGACAATTTACTGATTTATAGGGGGAAAATGACAGCAACTGTATGAAAAATATGTAATACTTAATGGCAATAATGCTTTATATGACCAATAAAAAAAACCATTCATTTGCAGTGATTTTCTTCGTTTTAAATAATATTTATCAATATTCCATATACGGTAATATGGAACTATGATGTCATAGTTCTAAAAATGGCGGCTCCCATATTCGTTCTAGAACAACCTGTAAATGGTCATATCTTTTTTGTTTATCATCCGATTTTGATAATTCTTTCACCTTTTTCCAAGTTATTCAGAACTCTCAATAACAGAGCTTGTTTGGCTGTGTCGCTACATTCCCTTTAACTGGATGTCAAACACCATTTCATCCCAACTTGTTGTTCTGTTCATTAATTCATTAATAAGATCACCAATACATCTTATCTTCACAACTTGGCTACATGTATACCCCCATTTATTGCTTCTGAGGTCGTTACAGTTTGAAAAGGGGGGTATATATAAAAAAAAAATCAGGCTTTTTCGTTTGTCTGTCCGTCCATCTCCGCGTTTTGACGTTTTTGTTATAGTTTTTCTTCATTTGTCAAAAATGAATTGTCCGAAAACTGTGAAACTTGGCACACATGTTCATTATCATTACACAATGTTATATGACAAGAACCATAACTCTTGTCGTGTATTTTACCTGAATTATACCCCCTTTTTACTTAGATTTTTAATTAAAATGTTGAATTCGCAATCCGGCGTTCGCACCACTGTCGGTACTTCACATGTTTATGCAGATTATACCTCTGAAATGCTTGTGGGTAGGTAGTTTTCAAAATTAGACCGCAAGTCCGGCTACTACCAAGTGTATTTTTTCTAAACTGGATCATATAATATGTAAAACTAAAATAAAACTATGGTCTCAAATAAAGAGGGTGATTGTGAGGTTATTAAGGGGTGGGGTGGAGGCGGTGGGGAGCATTTATACGTGGGTATATTAAATACACAACACTCCAGTTTTTCTTTTCACAATATAACTGTTTATTTATATGTTACTTTTTTGTTACTTTTTTGTCAGTTGCAGATTAACCCTCGTTTTAACACTGAATTACTTTTATAATGGATATTTCGACAATAAAACATGTTTAAAAACTGTTTTTACTGAAAAAATGTGATAATGCTATTAAAATGACCTATTAAATGTTTTTAATTTTACAATATTCAAACTTTTAAAGCTGGAATTAAGGATTTATTTCATACCCCAGCAAACCCCGTTTTCGCTTCTCCAAGAAGCAGGTGGATGGGGTTCGAAAGTTAATACTCGGACCACGTAATGAAACATTGTTGCAATAACTAAACAAACTAATGATTATCTTGTATAAATTCAGTTCAATAATATAAAATTGTCAAGTTTAAACATATTTTATGTGAACATGTTTTGCAAC